>JAVGWX010000021.1:337500-567500 GCA_036924085.1 Ariolimax columbianus
GCTCTCTCTCTCTCTCTATTGGACTCGCTCTCGCTCTCACTCTCTCTCTCTCTCTCTGACTCACTCTCTCTCTCTCTGACTCACTCTCTCTCTCTGACTCATTCTCTCTCTCTCTGACTCACTCTCTCTCTCTCTGACTCACTCTCTCTCTCTCTCTCTGACTCACTCTCTCTCTCTCTGACTCACTCTCTCTCTCTGACTCACTCTCTCTCTCTGACTCACTCTCTCTCTCTCTGACTCACTCTCTCTCTCTCTGACTCACTCTCTCTCTCTGACTCACTCTCTCTCTCTGACTCACTCTCTCTCTCTCTCTGACTCACTCTCTCTCTCTCTCTCTCTGACTCACTCTCTCTCTCTGACTCACTCTCTCTCTCTCTGACTCACACTCTCTCTCTCTGACTCACTCTCTCTCTCTCTGACTCACTCTCTCTCTCTCTCTCTGACTCACTCTCTCTCTCTCACCCTTTCTCGGACTTGCCCTTTCTTTCTCAGACTCGCTCTCTCTCTCGGATTATCTATCTTTCTGACACTCTTTCTCTCGGACTCATTCTCTCTCAGACTTGCTCACTCTCTCTCGGACTCGCTCTCTCTCTCTCGGACTCGCTCTCACTCTCTCTCAGTTTCTCTCTCTTGATTTCTCTCTCACTCTGACTCACTCTCTCTCTGACTCGTTCTTTCTCTGACTCACTCTAAATCTGACTCTCTCTCATCCACTCTCTCTGACTCGCTCTCTCTCTCTCTCTGACTCACTCTCTCTCGAACTCGCTCTCTCTCTCTCTCTTTCTCTCACTCTTTCTCGGACTCACTCTCTCTATCTCTGTCTCACTCTCTCTCAGACCCACTTTTTTTTCTCAGACTCGCTCTCTCTGACTCGCTCTCTCTCCCCATCTGACTCACTTTTTCTCGGATTAGCTCTCTCTCTCTCTGACTAGCTCTCTCTCTCTCTCTCTCTCTCTGACTTATTCTCTCTCGCTCTCTCTCTCTCTCTCGCTCTCTCTCTCTCTTTCTCTCACTCTTTCTCATACTCACTCTTTCTCATACTCACTCTCTCTATCTCTGTCTCACTCTCTCTCAGACCTACGCTCTATTTCTCGGACTCGCTCTCTCTCTATGACTAGCTCTCTCTCTCTCTAACTTGCTCTCTGTCGATCTCTCTCGGACTCGCTCTCTCTCTGACTAGCTCTCTCTCTCTCTCTAACTAGCTCTCTGTCGATATCTCTCGGACTCGCTCTCTCTCTCTCTGACTAGCTCTCTCTCTCTAACTTGCTCTCTGTCGATCTCTCTCGGACTCGCTCTCTCTCTCTGACTAGCTCTCTCTCTCTCTAACTTGCTCTCTGTCGATCTCTCTCGGACTCGCTCTCTCTCTCAGACTAGCTCTCTCTCTCTCTCTTGCTCTCTGTCGATCTCTCTCGGACTCGCTCTCTCTCTCAGACTAGCTCTCTCTCTCTCTAACTTGCTCTCTGTCGATCTCTCTCGGACTCGCTCTCTCTCTATGACTAGCTCTCTCTCTCTAACTTGCTCTCTGTCGATCTCTCTCGGACTCGCTCTCTCTCTATGACTAGCTCTCTCTCTCTCTAACTTGCTCTCTGTCGATCTCTCTCGGACTCGCTCTCTCTCTCTCTGACTAGCTCTCTCTTTCTCTAACTTGCTCTCTGTCGATCTCTCTCGGACTCGCTCTCTCTCTCTGACTAGCTCTATCTCTCTCTAACTTGCTCTCTGTCGATCTCTCTCGGACTCGCTCTCTCTCTCTCTGACTAGCTCTCTCTTTCTCTAACTTGCTCTCTGTCGATCTCTCTCGGACTCGCTCTCTCTCTCTGACTAGCTCTCTCTCTCTCTAACTTGCTCTCTGTCGATCTCTCTCGGACTCGCTCTCTCTCTTTCTCTGACTAGCTCTCTCTCACTCTAACTTGCTCTCTGTCGATCTCTCTCGGACTCGCTCTCTCTCTATGACTAGCTCTCTCTTTCTCGCTCTTTCTCGGACTTGCACTCTCTCTCGGACTCTCTCTCTCGGATTCTCTCTCTATGACTCACTCTCTTTTGGACTTACTCTCTCTCTCTCTCTCTCTCTGACTCGCCCTCTTTCAGACCCACTCTCTATTTCTTGGACTCGCTTTCTCTCTATCTCGGACTCGCTCTCTCGCTCTGACTCGCTCTCTCTCAGTCCCACTCTCCATTTCTCGACTCGCTCTCTCTCTCTCTCACTCTTTTTCGGACTCGCTCTCTCTATCTCTGACTCGCTCTCTCATACCTACTCTCTATTTCTCGGATTTGCTCTCTCTCTCGGACACTCTCTCGCTCTCATTCGCTCTCTCTCTCTGACTCGCTCTATCTCTCACTCTTTATCAGACTCGCTGTTTCTCTCTAGAACTTGCTCTCTCTTGATTCTCTCTCTCTCTCTGACACTCTTTCTCTCTGACTCACTCTCTCTCAGACTCCTTTACTTTCTCTCGGACTCGCTCTTTCTCGGATTCTCTCTCTCTCACTCCCTCTCAGACTCGCTCTCTCTCTCTGACTCGCTCTCTCTCAGACCCACTATTTCTCGAACTCGCTCTCTGTCTCTTGGACTCGCTCTCTCTATCTGACTCGCTCTCCATGAAACCCACTCTCTATTTCTTGAACTCGCTCTCTCTCTCTGACTCGCTCTCTCTCAGACCAATTCTCTTGGACTTGCTCTCTCTCTCTCTCTCTCTGACTCACTCTCTCTCAGACCCACTCTCTGTCTCTTGGACTCGCTCGATCTCGGAATAGCTCAGTATATCCTGGACGGGCTCTAAACTCTCTCTCTCTCTATCTCTCTCTCTCTCCTTCTGGTTAGCGCAGTAGTAGACCTCTTGCTTGTCACAAAAGAGGTATGGAGTTCAACAGCCGTTCCCGACACGTCTTAGTCGACCCAGCGTTAGGTAGGTACCTTGCTTGCTGTTACCTCCTGTAGGTCATGGAAATATTGAGCGCCCCACTCCACCTTAAAAACAATATGGGACCTCGTACAAGGACATTTTTAACACTTCATCCCAGCAGCAGTGTCTGTTATGGGACTTTCTTGATCTCTACCGTACACTTGCCCAAGTGTACACATCAGTTATAGATCACATCACAAACCGTCATACCGTTCAGGAGAGCTGTTGTACATGTCTCTGTCTGCCTACCTGTATGTCTGTCTGCCTACATGTATGTCTGTCTGCTTGTATGTCTACCTGTCTGTCTGCCTGTCTGTCTGCCTGTCTGTCTGCATACCTACCTCTCTGTCTGTCTGTCTGCCTGCCTGCCTTCCTGTCTGTGTGTATACCTGCCTCTCTGCCTGCCTGTCTGTCTGTCTGCATGCCTGCCTGTCTGTGTGTATTCCTGTCTATTTGTCGGTCTGCATGTCTGTCTGTCTGGCTGCCTGCGTGTCTGCATGCGTGCTTGTCTATATGTCTACCTGTCTATCTGTCTAAATGTCTGTCTACCTGATTACCTGTCTGTCTACATGCGTGCTGCCTGCTTGTCTGCTTGTCAGTCTACCTGTATGTTTGTCTGTCTACCTGCCTGTCTGTCTGTCTACCTTCTTGTTGAAGTGTATCCACGTATCCATTAGTCAACTATGATCTTAAAGTAGTGTCCTCTGAAAGTAAGTCTTTTTTTGATTGACCATGTCAGGACCAGCGGTTCCCATACCATCTCATCTGCCAGGACCAGCGGTTCCCATACCATCTCATCTGCCAGGACCAGCGGTTCCCATACCATCTCATCTGCCAGGAACAAATCTTATTTAGATGGTATTGCTAACCGTTTTCTATTGATTTCCGATCTGTCAAGTACTTCAGCTTTCAGAAAATAATTTATCTTAAATAATCATCAACTTGAAAAAAAAGTTCAAACATCTTATCATTGAACCCTTTCACAAACATCTTATCATTGAACCCTTTCACAAACATCTTATCATTGAACCCTTTCACAAACATCTTATCATTGAACCCTTTCACAAACATCTTATCATTGAACCCTTTCACAAACATCTTATCATTGAACCCTTTCACAAACATCTTATCATTGAACCCTTTCACAAACATCTTATCATTGAACCCTTTCACAAACATCTTATCATTGAACCCTTTCACAAACATCTTATAATTGAACCCTTTCACAAACATCTTATCATTGAACCCTTTCACAAACATCTTATCATTGAACCCTTTCACAAACATCTTATAATTGAACCCTTTCACAAACATCTTATCATTGAACCCTTTCACAAACATCTTATCATTGAACCCTTTCACAAACCGTTTCTGAAGTCCGGTGACGATGTGTCTTCTTTCTGAAAACGGTTTAAAGGAGACACGGTTAAGGGAGACACGGTTAAGGGAGACACGTTTAAGGGAGACACTTTTCAGGAAGACACGTTTCAGGGAGATACATTTTAAGGGAGACGCATTAAAGGTGGAGATTTAAGTGAAACGCATTTAAGGGAAACATATTTAAGGAAGACACGTTCTAGAGGGACACGTTCTAGGGAGACACGTTTAAGGTAGACACGGTTAAGGGAGACACGTTTAAGGTAGACACGGTTAAGGGAGACACGTTTAAGAACGACATTTAATTCGAATGGAGGTCTGCGGAGATCCTTGTTTCTTTGTGTCGGCCGTCATGTTTCCTTTACGTTGTAATGTGTTTTGTGCTTAACGAGCCAAAGCATCCGACAGCAGCACGACCTTGTGCCGCTGTTTAAGGCTGCTACTACAAGAAATGTTAGTGTATGAGTCGGGAATCGCTTTATCACAGATCATCATCATGTGGCATGCCTAAAGGCGGCTTGGACTAACGTTCTAGTCTGGAATACCATCATCATGTAGCAATTCAGGGCTTTCACACATTCCCACCGAAACCACGTCCAAGCCAAGAGTATCATTATAATGGCGCCTCGATCGCTGCTTCCCTTCACAAACCATATTGTTATTTCTACAAATTATTGATTTGGCCGCCAACTCGTCATGACGTCACAGATTGTGTGCAATTTGTTTGTATGGTCCTCTATTTCTATCGCTCTATATCTCGTGTTTCTATGACCAAGGTTTGGATTTTGAAGTTCACTTACCATTCACTGACTCACTTTGAAGTTCACTCACCATTCACTGACTCACTGTCAAATATTTGAAATCAGCAGTCGAACTGCCAAGGCCAGTAAATGTGGGGTTGATAAACGGGGCACCAATGCAGAACCCAATGTCTAAGTATGCCGTCCCATTGGTCTTACCACCCTCATATAGGTTACCGAGACCTTGACTGTGTACTGAGGTCATGCCAGACCACACAATCACTTTCACATTGGACAAGATCAACTGGCTCCGCCAAATTAAGAAGTGATGTGAAGAGTAAAACTCCTCAACATGGGACAGACTCGATGCGGTCCTCCTTAGTTTTATAATCCCGAATGAAGTCGAAAGAGCGGTGATGGGAGAGGGAAAGGGGGTGGGGGATGGGACGTTCCTTTCTAGGTAGTTTTAGAACCTTTTAATAAGTAGCAAAAATGCTTTGTCCAATACCCCGCTAGTGTAACACAATAGAGCAGGTAACGCCCACTTGAAGAACTGAACCAGTAAACTGATCGGCACCGAATCTACGCTCGTCAATAACACCTCCGTAAGAGGAATCGCTGTTCTCATCATCTCCGACGTGGTGGGTTGATTCATGGCCTCCTTTAAATAGAACGTCTGACTCATTGGGAAAATGCCTTAAAAGGTCACATTCCCCCGCCGACTAAATAATGATACTAATATTGTGCAAAGGTTTATAATCATTCAGACAGAGAAATCAAACACATTCATGGTACAAAAGACAACAAATCACTGGTTAGAGTGATACGTTTTTAGAATCCGGCTCTGAAACCAAATGCATTTCCATCTTTGTTTCCGGAACACGATATTATAGTTGCACTGATAGTTGACACAAGGCAAGTTCCGTCATTTAGACAGCCGTGAAATGTGACGTTTCAAATGGATTTCTCCGTGAGACAGAAAGCCTGCAACTCCAGTAGGCTGTAGTTTATTACAACGTCTGTCCACGCTAAACCACTGATTCGTACAGACAAGGTCAATAAAGGAGGTAAGATAATCAAAGCAGGGTTAGCTGCCATTGTGGGAGTGGTCCTTTGGTCAATCTAGGAGAAGATAGAATCGGCCAGCGTGGCTGGAAGCAGACGCCCTGTGGGAAGGATGCGACAATCGAAGTAGGAGTCCGGGAAGATACATTATAACATAACGGAACGTACCCAGCAGCAGAACTTGTCGGTGTTTTCGTTTGTCTACAACAGGGAGTTATTCTAAGAACACAGGACAGAGCGAGAGAACCAGAGCGCATCGAGCGGAGACGTTTGAAGCAGCAAAAAAGGACTGCAGATCAAAACATTCTGTAGCGACAGTAGACGAACTGAGACGGGACGATTGAGCAAGAAAAGTAGAGTTAGATAGTTGCAGAGTCGATAGTCCAAGAACAGCACTGAGAAGAAGAAAATAAGTGTTCACTTGTCCAAGTAATCGTTAAAGCAGAGATATATACTCAATAGCAGAATTGATAGCCCAGTTCCCAAAGTCGAGTTATATACTCGATAGCAGAATTGATAGCCCAGTTCCCAAAGTCGAGTTATATACTCGATAGCAGAATTGATAGCCCAGTTCCCAAAGTCGAGTTATATACTCGATAGCAGAATTGATAGCCCAGTTCCCAAAGTCGAGTTATATACTCGATAGCAGAATTGATAGCCCAGTTCCCAAAGTCGAGTTATATACTCGATAGCAGAATTGATAGCCCAGTTCCCAAAGTCGAGTTATATACTCGATAGCAGAATTGATAGCCCAGTTCCCAAAGTCGAGTTATATACTCGATAGCAGAATTGATAGCCCAGTTCCCAAAGTCGAGTTATATACTCGATAGCAGAATTGATAGCCCAGTTCCCGAAGTCGAGTTATATACTCGATAGCAGAATTGATAGCCCAGTTCCCAAAGTCGAGTTTTATACTCGATAGCAAAATTGATAGTCCAGTTCCAAAAGTCGAGTTATATACTCGATAGCAGAATTGATAGTCCAGTTCCCAAAGTCGAGTTATATACTCGATAGCAGAATTGATAGCCCAGTTCCCAAAGTCGAGTTATATACTCGATAGCAGAATTGATAGTCCAGTTCCCAAAGTCGAGTTATATACTCGATAGCAGAATTGATAGCCCAGTTCCCAAAGTCGAGTTATTTACTCGATAGCAGAATGGATAGTCCAGTTCCAAAAGTCGAGTTATATACTCGATAGCAGAATTGATAGGCCAGTTCCAAAAGTCGAGTTATATACTCGATAGCAGAATTGATAGTTCAGTTCCAAAAGTCGAGTTATATACTCGATAGTAGAATTGATAGTCCAGTTCCAAAATTCGAGTTATAGACACGTTCGCTAAATCGACCAGAAGTCATTCGAATTAAGGAACAGTCGTAGCCAGACAGAAGAGGGGTAGACCAAAGAGAGAGCGGACTATCGTCCATTCTGAACGAGAAAAGTTCACTACCATGCAGGCAGGTATGCCATATATAGAGCGATATGGGTATGTTCATTGATTGTCAATCAGATGTCTGGTTTGAAATGGAAGTGAAGGTTATGGCATTCGTCATTGAGGTCAAGCGGACTGCTCTCATACCAGCAGCTTCCAAATGCAGGTACGCTGCACACCTTCAAGTCCACCAGAAGCCAGGTGCAGGAAACAGCTCGTCGTTATGCTAATGAGTATGGTCTACAGCTTATCCAGACTGCAGCACAAACAGGGAACAATAGACAGATGTAAGAATGTATAAAGAAAACTATTTGTCATGTAAGTATGAAAACTGCATCACTCAAATCCACCGTTGGTGATACAAAAACAGATAAAGGAAAACAGATGGAGCGATGGGTCGAGCACTATTCTTAGCTCCACTTGTGTGTTAATATAATTATTTAGACAAACCAAAAGTTATCCCTGTATGGGCAAGCTGGACATCGGACTATCAAAATAAGATCATCATATAACCATTGACAGTTTGGCCACGGGCAACCAGCGAAGGTATTCCACGTGGTTTGATCAATCGCTGTAGGGTTATACTTTTGCAGCCGCTGTATATGATGTTACGTCAGTGCTAGAAAGTTGTCACAATACATCTGCGAAAGATGCACAGATTGTAAAATTATATAAAAACAAAGATGATTGAAATAACAATGGAGGTGTCTCTGCTCAGTGTTGTAGGCAAAGTCTTCGCCAGAGTTAATTCAGGTCTGGAACGTCAACAAGCGACATGATTTTCTCGGTCAATCTGTGGTCCCAACATGAAGTGTGTCCATTGTCATCGGTTAGGTATATATTTATTCTGTTGGATGTCAAAGACAACCTACCTGGTAAGATGTTGTGACCACTCGAGAGTCAATCGGCCCTTTTTCTGCTGCAATATATAAATACATATATCCTCCTTTGCGAGCATTAGCAACACGTAAAAGTACCCTATTATATGGAGATTAGAATGAAGTATGTGATCTCTACTAGTTTAGCCTCTTCTCTCCCGTTGTCTAGTCTCTTCTTTCCCCTTGTCCAGTCTTTACTCACACCTTGTCTACTATTTTCTCTCCCCTTATCTAGTATATGCTCTCACCTTGTCTAGTCGCTTCTCTTCCCTTGTCTAGTCGCTTCTCTTCCCATGTCTACGCTCTTTTCTCCCCTTTTCTAGTCTCTAGTCTCGTCTTTATTCTCTTCTCCCCAGTTGCCCGGTCTCTAGTCTCCCCTTGTCTAGTCTCTTCTCTCTGTCCTTGTCCAGTCTCTTCTCTCCAGTTGCCTGGTCTCTACTCTCCTCTTGTCCAGTCTCTTCTCTTCCCTTGTCCGGCCTCTTCTCTGTCCCTGACGAGTCTCTACTCTCCACTTGTCTAGTCTCTTCTCTTCACTTGTCTAGTCTCTTCTCACCCATTGTCTAGTCTCTTCTCACTAATTGTCTAGTCTCTTCTCACCCATTGTCTAGTCTCTTATCTTCCCTTGTCTAGTCTCTTCTCTCCCCATGTCTAGTCTCTACTCTCCCCTTGTCCGGCCTCTACTCTCCTCATGTCTAGTCTCTACTCTCCCCTTGTCTTGTCTCTACTCTCCCCTTGTCTAGGTTCTACTCTCCCCTGGCCCGGTCTCTACTCTCCCCTTGTCTAGGTTCTACTCTCCCCTTGTCCGGCCTCTACTCTCCTCATGTCTAGTCTCTACTCTCCCCTTGTCTTGTCTCTACTCTCCCCTTGTCTAGGTTCTACTCTCCCCTGGCCCGGTCTCTACTCTCCCCTTGTCTAGGTTCTACTCTCCCCTTGTCCGGCCTCTACTCTCCTCATGTCTAGTCTCTACTCTCCCCTTGTCTTGTCTCTACTCTCCCCTTGTCTAGGTTCTACTCTCCCCTGGCCCGGTCTCTACTCTCCCCTTGTCTAGGTTCTACTCTCCTCTTTTCCGGTCTTCTATCCACTTGTTCGGTCTCTCCTATCCACTTGTCCATCTCTACTATCCACTTGTCCCATCTCTGCTATCCACTTGTCCGGTCTCTGCTATCCACTTGTCCTGTATATAGTTCTCATAAACCGCATGTTCTGCTCCTAAGTTTTGTTTCCATAAAGTAAGGATGACCTTTTCATAAGGTAAGGACGACCTCTCGATAAAGTAAGGATGACCTCTCCACGTAGCGTGCAAGACCTGCTTGCTATGGAACAGCGAAACGTAAAATACTGACCCATGTAATCCGAAAGCGTAAAACTGACATTATACAGCCTCTAGGTCAGCAAGAATTATCGGTCAAGGTCGTCTGATCAGGTAAGGTGTTATCCACCGCCTTCAGCTCAAGACCACGTGTTGGGTTAAGTTAATGTCATCGATGAATTATCCGTCACGAGATTGCAGGCATTTGGGATTAAATGTAGACCCAGGTCACGTTTTGTTAAAATCAAAGTTAGGTCAAGATCAACGGAAAGTCAAGGTCAACTGTAGATCAAGATCGAAGTTAGGTCAAGATCGACGGAAAGTCAAGGTCAACTGTAGATCAAGATCAAAGTTAGGTCAAGATCGACGGAAAGTCAAGGTCAACTGTAGATCAAGATCAAAGTTAGGTCAAGATCGACGGAAAGTCAAGGTCAACTGTAGATCAAGATGAAAGTTAGGTCAAGATCACAGGTAAGCCAAACATTCAAGTAAGTTAGCAACGCCGGTAAGGTGAATGGTAGGTCCAGATCAAATACAGGTCAAGATTTAATGTAGGTCATGATGAAAGGTAGGTCATGATTAAAGTCTTAGTCAACCCGTATTTCTACGTAAGAAAGGGGGGGGGGGCGGATGTCCTGATTAATATCACAGCTCTGTTGTGATCTGGATGTAGCCGGGAGAAGCGGGGCAGATGTAGCCGGGAGGAGGAGGGTGGATGTAGCCGGGAGGAGGGCGGATGTAGCCGGGAGGAGAGGCGGATGTAGCCGGATGAAGCGGGGTGGATGTAGACGGAAGGAGGGGTGCGGATGTAGGCCGGAGGAGGAGCGGGTGTAGCCGGGAGGAGAAGGGCGGATGTAGCCGGGAGGAGGGGGCGGATGTAGCCGGGAGGAGGGCCGGATGTAGCCGGATGAAGCGGGGTGGATGTAGACGGAAGGAGGGGTGTGGATGTAGGCCGGAGGAGGGGTGGGTGTAGCCGGGAGGAGAAGGGCGGATGTAGCCGGGAGGAGGGAGGCGGATGTAACCCTAATGAGGGGAGCGGATGTAGCTGAGAGAATTGGGGCTGATGTAGGCGGGAGGAGGTAGGCGGATGTAGCTCAGGGGAGGGGCGGATGTAGCCGGAAGAAGTGGGTCGGATGTTGCCTGGAGGAAAGGGGCGGATATAGCCGGGAGGAGGGGGGCGGATGTAGCCGGGAGGAGGGGATGGATGTAGCCCGCAGGAGGAGGCGGATGTAGCCGGAAGAAGCGGGTCGGATGTCCCTGTTTATATCACGGCTCTGGTATGAGCTGGACATAGCCGGTAAGAGAATGTCCTGCTTAGCCGGCTAAGTTCGACACTTTATTACTCCGCTGCGTTTGGACAAGGTCTGCGGAAGCTGGTTAACAACTAAATGTGTATAATGTGCGAGTAGACTCAAGACTAGAGCAAGCCTTCTCATCCTGGTGCTCCCGAGCACTTTTAATGACATTTGGTGGTCGAGTTATGCAAGTGAAACAGTGCTCCCGAGCACCAACACCTCATGAGCCCTGTTTTTCCATTCAAACTTTGTCTTGCAAACCCAAAACAAATAATTTTGCTATCCATCCATTATATTTTAGGCATTCTGAAAGTTTTTAAGCTGTACGCTTGCTACCAGTAAACGTATTTGCCACTCTATATTCTGAAATATTTATAACTGCTGACTTGATTCGGGGGTGTCCCCAATTCTGGTCAGGGTCAGTGTTGTGCTGCATCATCGGTATTTGAATTGATAGATCTCCAGTCCTTCCCAGCGCTTAAATATGTGTTTGAAAAGAAGAAATGAATAACCTTTTGGAGAGCAGAAGATGCAAAACGGTTCCAAATATGGCGGAGTGTTTCTCTCAAATGGATGGCAATGTTAGGGACGACCCACCTGTGTAAACATGTTTCCTAAATGATCATCACATAAACTACATCATGAACAATGCACAATCACGATTAACTGATCAGATCTGCAAGACTGTTTACGTGTAGTTACAAGCTATTCTCCTTGGACATCACTGAACTTCTGAGTGGCTTTCAAGCTCAAAGATGTCTTTGACCTGATGGGTGTTCTAAAAATGTATTGTCTATCAAAAATGGAACCCATTAGATTGTATTGTGCTCGCGTACTTAATATTAAACTTGAGCGGTGCTCACAATCTTAAAAGGTTGAGAACCCCTTTACTAAAGTAAAGAAGGCCGTAACCTGCTAAGCATCATCCATCTATGCTGCTCTAAACAAACCACCTAACCATAGCCGGTGTAGTGCCATGGCAAACAGTTAGTCGCCTCTTACGTTATGCTCTCTGTGTGGCAGTGGTATTTTTCTTATCCTTGTCATACACAACGACTCCAGCAGACAACTTGGGACTACACGAGGTACAAGTTAAATAAAGGTCAAGAACAAAGATCGGTCAAGAATACAAGTGGGTCAAGATCAGAAGTGAGTCAATATCAAACGTGGACCAAGATCACAAGTGGGTCAAGATCAGACTTGGGCTAATATCACAAGTGGACCGAGATCACGTGGTCTATCTAATATTGAAGGTAATATGGGAACAAATTAGGTCAAGTCAAATTAGGTCAATGTTAAATACAAGTCACGCTTAAATGTAAGACAAGGTTAAGGACACGTGCATAGGTAAGTCAATACCGAACTTAGGTCAAGTCATAAGTAAATCAAGGTTACATACATGCCATCTATAATTTTGTCCAGATTCATAATAAATGAAGCTTATGTGTAAGTCAATGTCAAAGGCAATTCAATCCCATAAGTTGGTCAAGGTTAAAATCAAGTCCAGCTTATAAGTAGGTCAAGGTTTAAGGTAAGGTAAGTTCAAGCTAGTTCACAACCAATGGTAGGTACGAGATGGCAGGGGTGCCAGGAGATAATCTGGACAAAGGGGCTGTGTACCTACAAGAGTTTGTACCTTAACAGCGTACACGCCATTGATCGTCCATGGAAACAAAAATGTGTACCTATGCATCTGCATGAATTGCAGTGATGTCGGGTTCATTAAATACTCCCAAAAACTCATGAAATCTACGTGCCATAAACTTTGCTGAACAAATGTCCCAGTCTAACTCAGGCTGTAACAAACATTTCTCCCGCAATGAAAAGTTAGTTTGTCCCATGGGACATCACTGTCCTAATAGTCAGTTAGTTAGTCCCGTGGGACATCACTGTCCCAATAGTCAGTTAGTTAGTCACATGTATGTATTCCCGAGAAGTCTTCCACCAGATATCTGCCTAATCCTGCCGTCTGCTGTCTGAGCCAACGTTGTTGACCAACACCGTCATTACTGATGTACTGGCAAATGGCTATTAGAAGCTCGTTTCGTTAAAAGCAGAACTGGAACACAATTAAACATTTGAATGGAATCTCAAGATCCTCCAAAAAGACACAAAAAATGACGGATGGAAGATAAACAACACCTTTGCATAGAGTGTAGAAAGAGTTCATTAGCCAGGACCACATAGCAGGCGCACCCAGACATCCATTCCATTGGATGCACGGCCATGTTCATCTGTACGGTAATGGAGGCATCCGTCTAGAACATTCATTGTGTGTGAGGTACAAATATATGACCGTCTGTTAGATATTGGCAGCCATACATTCCTGCAATCAATTTCCACCAGTTATTGACACGTTATTGTTAGCTGTTTTCTATTCACCAGTCCGATGTCGTTTAAAAAAATACACACAACAAAATTGTGGAAAATTTTCCAAATGTGTCTAGCCACATTGCTGTTTGGGACAGCATGGCAAAAACAGCAATTACATTTTCTAGCAGTGAAAATATTTAAAATATGAGAAAACTAGGTTATATTTAGAAATTATCCATTTCATGACAATCGATTATTTTCAGCACCTAATTTTCTCTCGTGTCCATGTTCTATTTCCGTGGGGCATTGGTCTGTACATGTACCCCTGTATTGGTCTGTACATGTACCCCTGTATTGTTCTGTACATGTACCCCTGTATTGGTCTGTACATGTACCCCTGTATTGGTCTGTACATGTACCCCTGTATTGGTCTGTACATGTACCCCTGTATTGGTCTGTACATGTACCCCTGTATTGGTCTGTACATGTACCCCTGTATTGGTCTGTACATGTACCCCTGTATTGGTCTACCATCCATCAGAGGACGAGTGAGTGAAAATGCTCTGTTTCCCCTTCCCTCCACATTCTGCTCAGCTCCAGGTGCCCCTATCATGTATCTGTTTGATCCTGCCAGAAGTCACATGCTTGTCTCAAATAATAAACCCTGCATGTCTGAGTTGACACTGTCTGAAGGTGACAGCGAGAAAGACGCATTCAATCAGTCCAGGTTGTCTCAATGTGACAGCGATAATGGCTCATTCAATCAGTCCAGGTTGTCTCAAGGTGACAGCGAGAAGGGCTTATTCAATCAGTCCAGGTTGTCTCAATGTGACAGCGATATTGGCTCATTCAATCAGTCCAGGTTGTCTCAAGGTGACAGCGATAATGGCTCATTCAATCCGTCCATGTTGTCTCAAGGTGACAGCGATAATGGCTCATTCAATCAGTCCAGGTTGTCTCAAGGTGACAGCGATAATGGCTCATTCAATCAGTCCAGGTTGTCTCAAGGTGACAGCGATAATGGCTCATTCAATCAGTCCAGGTTGTCTCAAGGGGACAGCGAGAAAGGTTCATTCAATCAGTCCAGGTACCGTAGAAGACACGTTGCAAATTGGGATTATGTTGTAGTTCTTGGAGAAGATGGTAAGCTGTCAGGGAGCAGGGACGATCTCGAAAGTACATTGTGCTGAATATGTAAGCGTCAGCATTGTAGCAACATGAGCCCCTTGCCCTATTGCATGCCTGACACATGGTCGACCTCTGGATATGGAACTTTCTCATTCAATACTTAGTGGGTTGGTGGAGGTGGCAGTCCGTCAGGGGTTGGTGGAGGTGGCAGTCCGTCAGGGGTTGGTGGAGGTGGCAGTCCGTCAGGGCCCAGTGGATTAGGGGAGGTGGCAGTCCATCAGGGGTTGGTGGAGGTGGCAGTCCATCAGGGTTGGTGGAGGTGGCATTCCGTCAGGGTCCAGTGGGTTGGTGGAGGTGGCAGTCCGTCAGGGCCCAGGGGGTTGGTGGAGGTGGCAGTCCATCAGGGCCCAGGGGATTGGTGGAGGTGGCAGTCCGTCAGGGCTCAGGGGGTTGGTGGAGGTGGCAGTCCGTCAGGGCCCAGGGGTTGGTGAGGGTGGCAGTACGTCAGGGGTTGGTGGAGGTGGCAGTCCGTCAGGGGATTGTGGAGGTGGCATTCCGCAGGGTCCAGTGGGTTGGTGGAGGTGGCAGTCCATCAGAGCCCAGGGGGTTGGTGGAGGTGGCAGTCCTTCAGGGCCCAGTGGGATGGTGGAGGTGGCAGTCCGTCAAGGGTTGGTGGAGGTGGCAGTCCGTCAGGGCCCAGTGGGTTGGTGGAGGTGGCAGTCCGTCAGGTGTTGGTGGAGGTGACAGTCCGTCAGGTGTTGGTGGAGGTGATAGTCCGTCAGGGCCCAGTGGGTTGGTGGAGGTGGCAGTCCGTCAGGGGTTGGTGGAGGTGGCAGTCCGTCAGGGGTTGGTGGAGGTAGCAGTCCGTCAGGGCCCAGTGGGTTAATGGAGGTGGCAGTCCGTCAGGGGTTGGTGGAGGTGGCAGTCCGGCAGGGCCCAGTGGGTTGCTGGAAGTGGTAGCCCGTCAGGGGTTGGTGGAGGTGGCAGTCCGTCAGGGGTTGGTGGAGGTGGCAGTCCGTTATGGGTTGGTGAAGGTGGCAGTTCGTCAGGGGTTGGTGGAGGTGGCAGTCCGTCAGGGCCCAGTGGGTTGGTGGAGGTGGCAGTACGTCAGGGGTTGGTGGAGGTGGCAGTCCGTCAGGGGATGATGGAGGTGGCATTCCGCAGGGTCCAGTGGGTTGGTGGAGGTGGCAGTCCATTAGGGCCGAGGGGGTTGGTGGACGTGGCAGTCCGTCAAGAGTTGGTGGAGGTGGCAGTCCGTCAGGGCCCAGTGGATTGGTGGAGGTGGCAGTCCGTCAGGTCTTGATGGAGGTGGCAGTCCGTCAGGTGTTGGTGGAGGTGGCAGTCCGTCAGGGCCCAGGAGGTTGGTTGAGGTGGCAGTCCATCAGGGCCCAGTGGGTTTGTGGAGGTGGCAGTCCGTCAGGGCCCAGTGGGTTGGTGGAGGTCGCAGTCCATCAGGGGTTGGTGGAGATGGCAGTCCTTCAGGGGTTGGTGGAGGTGGCAGTCCATCAGGGCCCAGTGAGTTGGTGGAGGTGCCAGTCCGTCAGGGGTTGGTGGAGGTGGCAGTCCTTCAGGGGTTGGTGGAGGTGGCAGTCCATCAGGGCCCAGTGAGTTGGTGGAGGTGGCAGTCCGTCAGGGGTTGGTAGAGGTGGCAGTCCGTCAGGAGTTGGTGGAGGTGGCAGTCCGTCAGGGGTTGGTGGAGGTGGCAGTCCGTCAGGGGTTGGTGGAGGTGGCAGTCCGTCAGGGCCCAGTGGGTTGGTGGAGGTGGCAGTACGTCAGGGGTTGGTAGAGGTGGCAGTCCGTCAGGGGTTGGTGGAGGTGGCAGTCCGTCAGGGGTTGGTGGAGGTGGCAGTCCGTCAGGGCCCAGTGGGTTGGTGGAGGTGGCAGTACGTCAGGGGTTGGTGGAGGTGGCAGTCCGTCAGGGCCCAGTGGGTTGGTGGAGGTGGCAGTACGTCAGGGGTTGGTGGAGGTGGCAGTCCATCAATTCCAAGTGAGTTGGTGAGGTGGCAGGACCCAGTGAGTTGGTGTTTTCATTATCCAATTTATCGCCAACAAGAAAGGCGACATAGGGAATCCTAATCTCTCTCACTTTTTTTATACCGCAGCTGTCAGTCAGTACTACTTCGTGTACCACTCTACTAACTGTGTCTTTGTACATATTCTGGATGAGGGATGTGTACTTCTCTGGTAATGCATAGTGTTTCAACAGTTGCCATAGAGTACTATCTCGCGCCTTTTCATAATCTATAACATTTGAAGATAGGGATGATGTGAATTCAATTCTAGGTTCTACTATGATGTATAGAATATATATATGATCTATGACCTTTCTCCGACCAGAGGAGGCACAGGCAGCGGCCGCTGACAGAGAGGGATGGCGTGGGGTTGCATGGATGTTTTCATGTGTACCACAACGACTTCACCGGTTAATGGATGACCTGACCTGACTTGTAGTCTGTTTATAATGATTACCCCCCTATAAGTGCTGCAATCTGCCAGGCCCCCCTTCTCAGGCAGTTGAAACAGATGCTCTTATTTCCATTCTATTGCACCTCGCTTTATTCTTACATCTTGTTGTGTACTTCTCAACGTCTGACGCAACTTCTGCACCTCGCTTTATTCTTACATCTTGTTGTGTACTTCTCAACGCTTGACTGACACAGGTGAGTTCAATATGATTTTCTGTTACGTGGTCTGGTGATCTCCATATGGCCTTATGTATCTATTTATGTAGAAACAATTATCATGCTGTGTATCATAGCTCTATAAAACAGTTCTCCATTTTCGTTCATCTGCCCCACTTCCTGTCTTCCCGTACTCTGTTCGTATCTCAGGTTGTCTGCTCCGACTTTAGCATTAAAGTCCCCCATTATTATTAAGAGACCTTTCTTTGTATGCATGTCAAGGACCCCTTTAACTTTATTGTAAAACTCTTGCTTTTTATCATGGTCAGCCTCGTTAGTTGGGGCATGGCCCTGCATGATGTTGATGTGTGTGTTCCTAGTTATATTTTGTTACAGCCTCCCACTTTAGGTCGCCTGTATGCCTATCTAGAAACAGTCAGTGTCACTCCTTCTATCTGTTAGGCATCAGTGTCACTCCCTCTGTGTGTTAGGCATCAGTGTCACTCCCTCTGTGTGTTAGGCATCAGTGTCACTCCTTCTGTCTGTTAGGATCCAGTGTCACTCCCTCTGTGTGTCAGTGTCACTCCGTCTGTCTGTTAGGCATCAGTGTCACTCCTTCTGTCTGTTAGGCATCAGTGTCACTCCCATTGTCTGTTAGGCATCAGTGTAACTCCTTATGTCTGCTAGGCATCAGTCACTCCCTCTGTGTGTCAGTGTCACTCCCTCTGTGTGTTAGGCATCAGTGTCACTCCATATGTGTGTCAGTGTCACTCCCTCTGTGTGTTAGTGTCACTCCCTCTGTGTGTTAGGCATCAGAGGCATCGTTTCCTCATTTCTAGAATACATGATCACTTCTCCAGTAGTCAGTCTGTGCTGACTGTGTCCATCTTGTTTTGCGTAGTCCTAGCACGTGCTAGGCTCCAATCTCTATACCCATGTTTGTACTGCCCTACCCGTGGATCCGTTACTGTGTGTACGTGTGTATAAGAATTGTATGTATGTGTTGGTGTGTATTTATTTGTATGTATATGTGTAGGTGTGTATATATGTAACTGTGTAAGTGTGGGTGTGTATGTGTGTAATGCTAGTTATTAGCTTACTTTTGACCAATGTTTTAGCTGGTCCTTTGATAATGCTAATGTGAAACATTATTTCTACTGTTGTTGTTTTCCGCTTCAGCTCAATGTGTGAATATTATTTTAATGAAAACAAAACAACAAGAACCAAAAAACCACTTAGGGACGATCGTCAAGACATGAACTGAACTAATGAACCGTCCCGTGACAGAGTATGGACAGACAGGTCTCAACTTTCATTTAGTTTAAACAATCCAATGTAAACATAGCACATCAGGAGAAGGCTCTCGAAAGTTGAAACGGGCCTAATCAAACATCAGGCCCTGGAAGAATAAGCGCCATCAAGCTTAAACAAATGATCAATAATTGACCATGCATGAGAAGTGACAGAGGGATAACGTCTTTGTGTGACAGGACGAGAAGTGACAGAACCTAGGGATAACGTCTCTGTGTTGCAGTGCAGGAAGCGATAAACCTGGATCGTTAACGTCTCTGTGTGACAGGACAGGAAGCGACAAACCTGGGTCGTTAACGTCTCTGTGTGGCAGTACAGGACGCGACAAACCTGGATCACATTTTGCTTAGTTGAATATTTGAAACCCTGAAATTTTACTGCGTGCAAACTTGAGTAGCGTTTAGTTTAGGGGTCTGAAACAGGTGGTTGGGGTCGAAGTCTGAAACAGGTGGTTCGGGTCGAAGTCTGAAACACGTGGTTGAGGTCCAAGTCTGACACATGTGGTTGGGGTCAAAGTCTGAAACAGGTGGTTGGGGTCCAGGTGATCCCAAACTTGTGTTCCGATTAATAAAACAGAAAGGTTTAGGATGTTCGCCTAGTTTCAATACGGCCATGTTGTTGTCGGATGTACTAGACCTAACTAACTAACTGACTAACGAACTAACTGACTAACTGACTAACTAACTAACTGTCTAACTAACTAACAAACTAACTAACTAACTAACTAACTAACTTACTAACTAACTAACTAACTTACCGACTAACTAACTAACACACTGACTAACTACTAACTAACTAACAAACTGACTAACAAGCTTACTAACTGACTAACAAACTAACTAACTAACTAACAAACTGCCTAACAAACGAACTATCTAGCTAACTGACAAACTAACAAAGAAACTGACTGACTAACTGACTGACTGACTGACTAACTAACTGACTGACTAACTATATCTTTGTGTACATTACATTATATATCATACGCAAGAAAAGTTAGAAGAGAAATAAGAAAAGATAACAGCAGATACATAGTAGAAACATGTAAGGTTATAGAAAACCTACAGTAACAAGGCAGAGAGAGATATACCTTTAAGGCAATAAGAACACTGACAAGGGAGTTCCGTCCGGTTCCATATGTCATAAATGATAAAGAGGATAACACATTAACAGAAACCAAAAACATACTGAATAGATGGAGAGAGTACTGCGGAACCATGTATGGAGGCAGCACAAAGCGCTGTTACAATCCTACCAAAGGATGAGAAAGAACCTGAACCAACATTGGAAGAAGTACGCTCTGCAATTAAAAGCCTAAAAAAAGGAGTCCCCAGGATGCGATGATATCCCAGCAGAGCTAATACAAGCAGGAGGGGAGGCATGTGCTCTATTCTATCACAAGCTATGTAAACAGATATGGCACACTGCAGAGTTGCCAGAACCATGGAAGAAATCAATTTATATTCTCCTCCCCAAAAAAGGCAACCTGAAGCTGTGCATGAACTACTGAACTATCGCGCTGATCAACCACGCTAGCAAGATACTCTTGCGAATCCTATTAAGGATGATAGAGAAAAGGTTTGAATTTGAAATTCACCTAGTCCAGGCAGGTTTTAGGAAAGGCAGAGGGACTAATGACCACATATTCGATTTAAGGAAAATCTACGAAAAATGTGGAGAGTTTAATGTAGACATGTACAGATGTTTAATTGATTACACCAAGTCCTTCGACACTGTAAACTATGTGGAGAATCATGAAGGAAATGGGGTTTCCTTTGCATATAGTCCATCTCATTGAAACATTACACCAAGATCAACAAGCCGCTGTCCGAGTATCTGGGCAAACATCAGATTGGTTTGCAGTACAAAAGGGAGTCCGGCAGGGATGTATCCTCTCACCTTATCTGTACAACATATATGTGGAATGTATAATGAGAAATGTTCGAGAAGGCAAGAACATTGAAAGTTTCGACCCATTTACGATTTTAGGAGGGGGGTACGAGATTCCAGAGTTACGATAAGCAGACGACACAGTGATACTATCAAGAAGTGCAGAAGGGCTAGAGCAGCTACTTTCAGCCGTAAATAGACATAGTAAATATCAAAATCTGTTCATAAACATAAATAAAACAAAGATAATGACCACCGATAAAACATAATGTCAGAATAAATTTACAGTGGGTGGTGAGGCAATAGAGCAGGTCACACATTTTGAATATCGGGGCTCCAGAATTGACAAAAATGGAGACTGCTTGAAAGAAATCAGAAGAAGACTAGCTATGGCAATGCAGAGACTGAACAGCCTGAAGAAATTATGGCAGAGCACCAACAAAATGATGAAAGTAAAAGTCTTGAGAGCCTGTGTTTTTCCTGTGGCAGCTTCTGGCTCTGAAGCATGGACGATTACCAAAACATCTAGACAAAGAATCGAATTATTCGAGTCAAAATGTTACAGAAAGATCATCAGAATACCCTGAACAGAGAAAAAAACAAATGCAGACATTCGGCAAGAGTTGAACATAGAGGAGAACTGGTTTATCAATTCCATTTTGGCTAGAAAAATGCAAATACTTTGGTCACATCAAGAGACACGACGGTCTCGAGAGAACAGTGAAGGAATGTATGGTGCCAGGCAAAAGAGGAAGGGTAGACCAGAAGACGATGGCACCAAGATATCCAGGAATGCCTGGGTATGACTGTGACGGAGGCTGGAGTTTTGGCAAGGGAACGTGTTTCTTTCAGACAGACTGTGATGGGAGCGACGTTCTATAAAGGACATGCTTCACAATGATGACATGATGTTATGAACTGTCTCATAATGCTGTATAAGGCATGTCAGTGAACGTAGATGCATTCTGTCTTATTGTATCGGCAACATTATTGTGTCTAACCATTCATCTTGTGGTTGTAGCATTCAACAAACACGGTCTAACCATGCATCTTGTCACAGTGGCGGCAAACATTATTTGGTTGATTATGTGCTTTGTCTACATGTTCAACCCCGTCTCTGTTTGTTCTACAAGTGAATCTTCGCCTTTTTTCTATAAGTGAATCCTCGTCTCTGTTATACTCACTCATCATCGTCTCTGTTTGTTCTACAATGTTCAACCACTTCTCTGTTTGATCTACAATGTTTAACCCCTTCTCTGTATGATCTACAATGTTCCACCCCTTCTCTGTTTGATCTACAATGTTCAAGCCCGTCTCTATTTGATCTACAATGTTCAACTCCTTCTCTGTTTGATCTACAATATTCAACCCCTTCTCTGTTTGATCTACAATGTTCAACTCCTTCTCTGTTTTATCTACAATGTTCAACTCCTTCTCTGTTTGATCTACAATGTTCAACCCCTTCTCTGTTTGTTTAACAAGTTGAACTAGTCAAATATTTTGGTGGATAACATGTGTTTATTTAGCAGCAATGATCTGTTACCGAGCTGTTTGCCGCTTAGAAACTACATAATATTTTAGCAGAGTCTAGCAGAGTCTAGCAGAGCCTAGCAGAGTCTAGCAGAGTCTAGCTGAGTCTAGCAGAGTCTAGCAGAGCCAAGCAGAGTATAGCTGAGCCTAGCTGAGCCTAGCAGAGTCTAGCAGTGCCTAGCAGAGTCTAGCAGTCTAGCAGAGCCTAGCATAGTCTAGTAGAGAGACATCTTCCTTTAGATAACCAAAGAACCTCTGATCATTACTAGGTAAGTAAAGTGGTCATCACTCCACTAATACAGTTGTTGGACAGACCACCTCCATACGTAAAGTGGTCATCACTCCCCTTATACAGTTGTTGGACAGACTACCTCAAGACGTAAAGTGGTCATCACTCCCCTTATACAGTTGTTGGACAGACCACCTCCAGACGTAAAGTGGTCATTACATCCCCTTAGACAGCTGCTGGACAGACCACGTCCAGATGTATTGATGTGATGACATCCTCTTACACAGCTGCTGCACAGGACGAATTTATGTGATGACATCCTCTTACACAGCTGCTGGACATGACGTATTTATGTGATGACATCCTCTTACAAAGCTGCTGAACAGGACGTATTGATGTGATGACATCCTCTGACACATCTTTTGGGGCAATGACATCAACAGTTTTGATTTTAATAGAAAGGCAATCATGAACACGTCATATCACTTGTGCACGATAAAATGTTGCGGTGCATCGCGCAATCAATGCACACAACTTCCGAGACTGAATTTCTTAAGTTACCAACAAATGCTATGTACTACTCAAACATCAGCCTCTCCTCCACCCGGGGCACAGCCATCACATACATTAGTGGGATATTGTTTTCTTGGAATTAATTCCTAACTTGGTTAAAAATTATTCCATCTTTCGTGTCTACGCAAAGTTTTCTGGTAAATAACCTTCGCTCTCTAAAGTGACCATCATACAACAGCGTAACACATGCCACGCCCATCATCTTACAACAGCGTAACATATGCCACGCCCATCATCATACAACAGCGTAACATATGCCACGCCCATCTGATGGACTCTTATTACATACGGTGCGTGCATCAAATATTTTTAAGACAAGTTTCTGAGCGAATTAAATTTACAAGTTGTGTGCCAACATCATATGGAATTTCATCATTGACTCTGGATGATGATGAGTTACTCGAATGAATGATCTGAATAATATAATATGAGTTAGTATTCATAACAGTTTACATGATAGCGGTCATTGACGGTCGCGTGCATGTTTGGCTGATATTATCTGGCTTGCCAATCAACGTTAGCAGATACACCTCAGAGATGTCCTGGTCCTGGTCCTGGTCCTGGCTGTTCTTCAATTCTCAAAGACTATAAGGGTGGGACTGTGTGCCCTTTATTTGCCCTTTGTCTCATATGGATTGTCCTTTGTGCCCCATTGATGGTCGTTTGTCCCCCATGAACTGCCCTTTGTCTCATATGGATTGTCCTTTGTGCCCCATTGATGGTCGTTTGTCCCCCATGAACTGCCCTTTGTCTCATATGGATTGTCCTTTGTGCCCCATTGATGGTCGTTTGTCCCCCATGAACTGCCCTTTGTCTCAAATGGATTGTCCTTTGTGCCCCATTGATGGTCGTTTGTCCCCCATGATGGTCGTTTGTCCCCCATAGATGGTCGTTTGTTCCCCATGAACTGCCCTTTGTCTCTGTATGAGCTTGGTCCACTGAAACAGGGACTTGGTACACTAAAACAGGGGCTTTGTGCGCTGAAACAGTGGCTTGGTCCGCTAAAACAAGGGATTGGTATACTAAAACAGAGGTGTGGCCCACTAAAACAGCGGCTTGTCCATTAAAACAGGGGCGTGGTCCACAAAAACAGGCGCTTGGTCCACTAAAATAGCGGCTTGGTACACTAAAACAGGGGCTTGGTACACTAAAACAGGGGACTGGTACACTAAAACAGGGGCTTGGTACACTAAAACAGTGGCTTGGTTCACTAATAAAGCGGTCTATTGCCCAGTCCAGTTTCAATTGTCCAGTCCATTTTTCATTGCTCAGTTTCATTGTCCTGTTACCATTATCCAGTTTCCAGTGTTCAGTTTCAATTTTCCTGTTTCCATTGTACAGTTTCCTTTGTCCAGTTCAGTTTGTATTGCTTAGTCCAGTTTCCATTGTACAGTTTCCTTTGTCCAATTCAGTTTGTATTGCTTAGTCCAGTTTCCATTGTACAGTTTCCTTTGTCCAGCTCAGTTTGTATTGCTTAGTCCAGTTTCCATTGCACAGTTGCCTTTGCCCAGTTCAGTTCTCATTGTTTAGTGGCAAGGACAAGTTCAGTGCAGTTCCCATTGCCCAATCCAGTTTCAATTGTCCACTCTAGTTTTCTTCACCCAGTCTAGTTTCCATTGTCCAGTCCAGTTTCCACTGTCCAGTCAAGCTTTCATTGCCCAGTCCAGTTTCCACTGTCCAGTCAAGTTTTCATTGTCCAGTCCAGTTTCCACTGTCCAGTCAAGTTTTCATTGTCCAGTTTCCACTGTCCAGTCAAGTTTTCATTGTCCAGTCTAGTTTTCATTGTCCAGTCTAGTTTTCATTGTCCAGTATAGTTTTCATTGTCCAGTCAAGTTTCCATTGTCCAGTCAAGTTTTCATTGTCCTGTCAAGTTTCCATTGTCCAGTCAAGTTTCCATTGTCCAATCTAGTTTCCACTGTCCAGTCCAGTTGCCACTGTCCAGTCTAGTTTTCATTGTCCAGTATAGTTTTCATTGTCCAGTCAAGTTTCCATTGTCCAGTAAAGTTTTCATTGTCCAGTCAAGTTTCCATTGTCCAGTCTAGTTGCCACTGTCCAGTCTAGTTTTCATTGTCCAGTCTAGTTTTCATTGTCCAGTATAGTTTTCATTGTCCAGTCAAGTTTTCATTGTCCAGTCCAAATTTGAAGTGCAATAATCGTCAACAACTGTCTCTTCATCTTGTTGCTGTCCGTCGCCAGGTAGTACAGCTGTTAAGCCTCTGGTTCAGTGCCGTATGATCGATATCTCTTTATGTTTTGTCTACATTGAGCTGACCTTCCATAAATGTTGTGTCGCATTGCCTCAGAAGCTGTAACGTTCCTTAACGAGCGACCGTTTTTCATGATGGCTGCACATTGACTATCAACGCGCTGGGTGACCCCAGAGATTTGCATATCGACAAAACGTGTCCTTCACGCTATGGACGTACGATAAATATTGAAAGCATTGATGCCACTTTGCTTCTCCCGGGCGTCATCTTAATGTGCGCTGGCCACAGAATGATAAATTACCACATCTCAAATCTGGGTCGCTTGCTGCAGGCATTTCCTACCGCTCTCTCACCTCACTCTCCCTCTCTCTCTCTATTTCTCTCTCTCTCTACCACCGTCTATAACTTTATCACTCTATCACTCTCTCTCTCTCTCTCTCTCTCTCTCTCTCTCTCTACCACCGTCTATCACGTTATCACTCTATCACTCTCTCTCTCTCTCTCTCTCTCTCTCTACCACCGTCTATCACTCTATCTCTCGCTCTCTCTCTCTCTATATATATATATATATATATATATATATATATATATATATATATATATATCGCTCTCTATATATTCTTCTTCTTCTTCGTTCTCAATCTCACACTACGAAACACTGAAAGGGCTTAAGTAGCAGAATGTAGTCCAGAGAACGGAATGCGTTGTGTCGTAGTTTACAAGTTTGCTGCGATATTTGCACCTTTCGGTCCAACACATCCGTTTTCAGCAAAGCATTTTTTGAGTACCGGGTTAGCATTCCCTCTATGATCCCTTCTCCTTAGCCAGTCTGCCCTGCTGCAGCCTATTATCCAGGATCACCGCGTGGAGGTGTAGAAGGGTCTTGGCAGCTCTGGTTCGTTGGCCCTGACGCTAGCAGTCAGCTATAGGTCGCTCACCACTGCAGCTCATGAGCTGCACTGCAAATTGATCCAGCTCTCTATATATCACTCTCTCTATCTCTCTATCACTATCTCTATTTCTCTCTCTATCACTCTCTCTCTCTATCTCACTATATATATATATAAATATATATATATATATATATATATCACTCTTGTTCTATCTCTCTTTCTCTCTCTCTCTCTCTCTCTCTTTCCATCTCTGTCTTTCTATATATGTCTCTCTCTCTCTGTATTTCTATCTCTCTCTTTTGTCTCTGTATATATATATATATATATATATATATATATATATATATTTATATATCTTTCTATCGCTTTCTATATCTCTATTTCTCTCTCTCTTTCTCTATATAACTCGTTTTCTCTCTCCCCGTATGCTCCTGATTTAAATTACGTCTTC
The DNA here is from genome assembly GCA_036924085.1 of Ariolimax columbianus. Classification (NCBI taxonomy): domain Eukaryota; kingdom Metazoa; phylum Mollusca; class Gastropoda; order Stylommatophora; family Arionidae; genus Ariolimax; species Ariolimax columbianus. The sequence goes on from JAVGWX010000021.1 coordinate 363,638, forward strand.
TGGACACACGGCACGATCAAGGCGAGAGCTGGTCACGTGACACGATCAGGGCGAGAGCTGGTCACGTGACACGATCAAGGCGAGAGCTGGTCACGTGATACGTTCAGGGCGAGAGCTGGTCGCGTGACACGATCAGGGCGAGAGCTGGTCACGTGACACGATCAGGGCGAGAGCTGGTCACGTGGCACAATTAGGGCGAGAGCTGGTTACGGGGCACTATCAGGACGAGAGCTGGTCACGTGGCACGATCAGAGGGAGAGCTGGTCACGTGGCACATAGAAGATCATTTTTGACCTTTGCAGGATTTGTGTTTTTTGTATCGGATGTCTTCAAGTGGAGAGAAGTGCTCTGCTGGTAGGCAATACAGAACAAATTGTACTAGTAGCCTCTTTCATCCATCACTTTTAGTGGCCTCTTTAATGCATCACTGACTTTAGTAGCCTCTTTGATCCATCACTTTTAGTAGCCTCTATAATCCATCACTGACTTTAGTAGCCTCTTTCATCCATCACTTTTGGTAGCCTCTATAATCCATCACTGACTTTGGTAACCTCTTTAATACATCACTCTTTAGTAGCCTCTAACATCCACTGGCATCCCTTTATCTATAATTTTAGTGACCTCCTCCATGAGTTCTAATAGATTTGTTAAGCACAATCTCCCTCTAGTAAACCCAAGCTGACTCTATCTGATTAGATTAAACCTATCTAGATGCATTACAAGGTTCTCTTTGATTATTGGCTCTTAAAAATTTACAGACTATGCTCGTTAAACTCACCAGTCTATAATTTGCTGGAACTGATGTTCTGCCCTTTTTGAGTAAGGGGATCACTCCTGCATCTTTCAATCCCGTGGAACAATCCATTGTGTAAGTGGATGAGAACATAATATAGCCAATTGTTTAGCTAGTTGGTCTCTAATTTCAAACAGCAATTTTGGATGAATATCATCTTGACCTGGACATTTATCCACTTTCAACCCATCCAATTTAAAAAAACAAAAAACAATTTCCTCTGTAATGCAAATTGATCTTAATTCCGCTGTATCCATGTCTCTTTTAAAAATATCTATAAGCTCTGGGATCTTGGAGCAGTCATCTTTTGTGTAGACTATTCCAAAGTACTAATAGAGTAGATTAGCTGCCTCCGTATTCTCACTTAATATTTTTACTGTGCTATCTATGATATGGCCTACTTTGTCTTTCGTTCTTTGTTTATTTCTGTGTTTTTTTATTTCAATAAGGCGTTTGATAGTGAATGGCATAAAGCGCTATGCCCAACGGAAATATTATTAATGTCTTTGAACACCTGTATGACAAGGCCTTCCAGCGCAGTTCTTGTGAATGGGATGCACGGGGACTGGTTTCGTACATCAGTTGGTGTGAGACAGTGTTGTACACTCTCTCCAACTCATTTTTATATATCTCTTGAGGGAATTATGAGTGAGGCACTTGGAGGTCACGTTGGTACTGTCATGATTGGGAGCTGAACGATTACCAACCTTCGTTTTGTAGATGACATCGACGGGTTTGCGGGTTCACAAACAGAATGTAGCAGATCCCACTGTTTGCACTGGGGTTATTCTAACTAGAATGAACCACATTTATTCACATCATTTATGACCCCACACTGCAAATAATATAGCACACAGCAGGTGGGTTATTTATTATATAATACTCATACAACACTATCAAAGTGAGTGCAATGTGATACAAATAGTACAAGAAATATCATCTTAACTAATTATATACTCTGGAGTTATAAGTATAAACTATTGATGTTGCTCCCACTAATCAAACCCAGGTCTTGCCGCACACACCTCTCCCCTTATCTGCATCCTCAACACACTCACAAAAACGCTTTCTCACTCAGATTCCCTCAGGCGGGTGATCTGGACATAACACATTCAATATATTCCACGTATACTCACATATGATCTCTCAACTCAGTCGATCTGCGTATACACACGCTCTGAAACATACCTCGTTCCCTCGGTGTCTACACACACCACACATACATCTAGATCTCTCCTATACACAGCTGTACACTAGCACAACTCTAGAACATACATCGTTTCCTCGGTGTCTACACACACCACACATACATCTAGATCTCTCCTAGACACAGGTGTACACTCGCACAACTCTAGAACATAACTCGTTCCCACACACACATCTCATTGGAGCGACTGGCCAAGACTCAAGGCGTATCCTGGTTCTGCGTTCCTGCTCTATCTCCCACATTCGTAACAACAGCCTATCAATCACTCCTCTATAAAATCAATGAGCTAAACAGACTCCTATCAAAATTCTCAGTCTCTCGCTCAAATTCTCTAGCCAGTCTGCTTGAGTTAAACTTTGTCTAGTATTATATAGTCTCAAGCAATTTCAGAGCTATCCAATGGATCTCTGGGAGATGGCTCTATTCAGTCGTTATTGGAACGAATTACTCTGAACACCTGTCACTCAAATATCGCAGCAAGCTCTGCTGCCCTCTTGTCTGTCACTCATCTCCCACTACCCAAATCGGAACGCCAGAAGTCAGCGTCTACCTAGACTAAACATTCTTTCCCCAACCCCGTTTTCCTATGTTGCGACGGTCAATGACCTTGGCGAAGTGTCAAGACAGAGTGACCTTGACACACATTCAGGTACCTTTGTTCTCAGATTCGCCGACCACATCACCCCTGCCCTAAACGCTCATGCTCAGGCTGGAACTGTTACAAGAACTCAAGGAATGGGTCAGAAGACTCGATGAAACAGCTCTTGACTATGGTAGGGAGATAAACGCCGGAAATACAACATTAATGGCCAACAACGCCGAGGGTTTCAACAGTAGGATAAAAGCTAATGGTCAGCAACTTGAAGTTCTGATGAACCGAACTGAACCGAACTGAACCGAACATGAGATAAAATAATATAATATGACATAAGTTAATGCAAAATAAGATCAGAGTAATGTAACATGAGATAAGATAGTATAAGCAAAAAAACGTAATACAATATACCATCAAATAACTTACGTAACGTAACATTTGATAACAATAAGATAACATAAGACATACGTTACATAAAATAATAATAAATAACAGCAAAACAGCAAACGCTGCTTTCAGCGATTAAGTGTTAGAGGTTTCATTGTGCGAGCCCTAAGATGTGACATGTGCCATAAATGGTCGTGACATGTCGTTACACAAATGATCGTGACATGTGATATAAATTGCCATGACATTTCGTGACATAAAAGGTCGTGACATAATTGGTCGTCACATGACGTGTCATACTATGAGATACGTTCACGTAAAATAATATAACGTGACGTAAGATTGCCCAATATAACATAAGTTAACATCAGATAGGCTGTAACATTAGAGGCATTTCTGTCCGTCTGTTTTCTCGATATTTTTCTGGTGGTTGAGTATCATCTGGACATTATCACTAGTGACACTTGATAAATTTGATAACGAAGAGGCTAACTAGCAGACGGAACGGGTTTTGCTCTCCCGCCTCACTGAAGCCACACGTTGACTATCCACCTTTGCAGTCTAAAAATCTATCGCATCAACTAACACTTCAATAAACTAATGAAGGATACTATTTCAAAACAATCAAAACAAATTCTGTATTTCTACCTTACAACTCTTGCACTGTTCTAGCATACACAACTTCCTACACGCTCCCATGTAAACGTTACCTAACTTAAATCTCAAACTATCACTAAACCTAAAACTATTGTCCACAGTCTACATTCCGTCCTTGACCTGCTGTAACGTGAACCCGAATTATGGCGTATTGACGCCGATGGTTAATTCGTGGTAAGCCCAACCCAGGTAAACGTCCTTGGCTCAGTTCCTTAGCGACAACTGTCGGTCTGCGTGGTGGATGTCGACAGACTAGGCTATTGCTGTGAATCTGCGATGACTACAAACTTAGTGAAGGCTTCCACGTGTTTAAACCACGTGGTAACCTGGCGCAGGACGACACACGTGTAAAATGGAAAATGTTTCTCTAAACGGATCTAGATCTGACAGGAAGCATGTTCTTTCCTATAGCGGGTAGCTATGATTGATCTAGGCTGCTTCTTTGAGATCTCTGCGATGACTATAAACTTGAAAGTTTGCCCACGTGTCTGACGCCGGTTAAAATTTAACCTGATGAAATTATAATTACTCAGAAATGAAAATCAGTAATACGTTAACTTCTGTAAACTGGAACTCAGTCAATGCGACGTTCACGCTTCTCTGGCTGTCTCTCTGAGTGTCCCTCTGAATTATCTCTCAATATGTTTCTCTCGAAATGTGTCGGCTTTTTGTTTGTTGCTTAGATGTTTGCCTCATTAGTTTCTACTGGCGCTCCCAGGTTGACACAGTTTTTATAATGCCCGGACTATTTTCTCTGCCCGTCCTACTTTCAAAACGACGTCCTGGGCGCCGATATGAATACGCCACCTGCCCTGGTACTTGCTGACGTGAGTGGGCAGGGCCTATGGAAAGTCCACCCCTAATTTTAAAGAAAATATATAATTACGCTTACGACGTAATTCTATAAAAAATAAGAGCTGTCAATATGGAGACTAGATTTACCTGGACAGACTAAATCTGTTACATAACTGTTGGGGCGTGCTTTCTATAGTAGTAGTGAGATGGATGGTGAGATGGATGGTAGGTGGATGGTGAGATGGATGGTCAGATGGATGGTGAGATAGATGGTGAGATGGATGGTAGATGGATGGTGAGATGTTTGGTGCGATGGATGATGAGATGGATAATAAGTGGATGGTGAGATAGATAATGAGATGGATGGTGAGATGGATGGTAGGTGAATGGTGAGATAGATGGTGAGATGGATGGTGAGATGGATGGTGAGATCGATGGTGAGATGGGTTTTGGGGAGGTGATAGGCTCACTTCCTGTCCGTCAGGACCTCCAACGCTGACAGCAGCTTCGTGTAGGCACGGCATAATTGCAACCATAAAGTTGACCTGAACATTTTAACCGCAGATTGTGCATGAACGATCTATAACTTACGCACCATCACCATCACCATCAACGACCTAATCAGTTCAATATATAAAAGCCACACCATCAACGACCTCCTCAGCGCAATCTGTCACTGATACATCATATTTCCGACAATAATTTGTCAGCCAGCTGACTGTTTGCAGATGCATGCCGGGTCAGACATTATATTACACGCCAATGAAGGCACCAGGCCGCAACATTATCTCATCAACGTATTAAAATGTCGGCACCTTAATCTCCCATCTGCTCTCCTTCTCTCTTTCCCTATTTCTGTTCCTAATTTGCAAGATAATCATTGATACCTCCATAATCAATTTGGAATACAATATTTTGGTCCCAGCTTATTATAGCACCCAGAGATGCCCCCGATCCCCAGAACACATTCCTATAACAACATAGCGTGAACCGTCTACTTAAGCCAAAGCAGTCTGGCGTGGGCGCATGATCAGGGCTGTCCAATCTGATTCTAGAGGAGTACAGATGCTCAGTAACCAAACAATGTCACCTTTACAGTTTGAGATCAAGGATCCCACATGCAGAGAGACTGACACACAGAGGGACTAACGCAAAGAGGGACTGACACAAAGAGGGACTGACACACAGAGGGGCTAACACAAATAGGAACTGACACAAAGAGGGACTGACACAAAGAGGGACTGACACACAGAGGAACTGACACACAGAGGAACTGACACACAGAGGAACTGACACATAGAGGCACTGAGACACACAGAGGCACTGAGACACACAGAGGCACTGAGACACACAGCGGTACTGAGACACATAGAGGCACTGAGACACACAGAGGCACTGAGACACACAGAGACACTGAGACACATAGAGGCACTGAGACACACAGAGGCACTGAGACACACAGAGGCACTGAGACACCGAGGCACTGAGACACATAGAGGCACTGAGACACACAGAGACACTGAGACACATAGAGGCACTGAGACACACAGAGGCACTGAGACACCGAGGCACTGAGACACACAGCGGTACTGAGACACATAGAGGCACTGAGACACACAGAGGGACTAACATACATAGGGACTGACAAAAAGAGGGACTGAGACACCGAGGGACTGACACAAAGAGGAACTGAGACACACGATGAAGAAGATAAGAGATAGGTAGAAAACTTGAAATGTTGAAAGTAAGAAAACTCTAGAAATGGGCGAATGAGGAAGAACATAATTATAAAATATGTTCTCTCTCTCTCTCTGTCTCTCTCTCTCTCTCTCTTTCTCTCTCTCTCTCTCTCTCTGTCTCTCTCTCTCTCTTTCTCTCTCTCTCTCTATCTCTGTCTCTGACTCTTTCATATATAAATATATATGTGTGTGTGTGTGATGTATGTGTAGTGTGGGTGTGTATATATGTGTGTGTGTGTGTGATGTATGTGTAGTGTGGGTGTGTATATATGTGTGTGTGTGTGTGTGATGTATGTGTAGTGTGGGTGTGTATATATGTGTGTGTGTGTGCATGTGTGTGTGTGTGTGTGAGTGCATGTGTGTGTGTGTGTGCATGTGTATGTGGTGTAGGTATGTATGTGTATGTAGTATGTGTAGGTGTGTATGTGTGTGTTTGTGTGTGGGTGTGTGTGTATGTAGTATGTGGGGGTATATGTGAGTGTGTATGTAGTGTGTGTAGGTGTGTATGTGTGTGTATGTGTGTGGGTGTGTTTGTGTGTTTATGTAGTGTATGTGTATGTGTGTGGCTGTGTGTGCATGTAATGTGTGTGTGTGAGTGTGTGTGTGTGGGTGTGTGTGAGGAGTATGAGTGGGTGGGTGGGTGTGTGAGGAGTATGAGTAGGTGTGTATGTGGGGGTGTGTGTGTGTGGGTGTGTGTGGGTGTGTATGAGGGTGTGTGTGTGGATTGTGTATGTGGGTGTGTGTGTTTGTCCAGGTAAATCAAAACATCTGTTCTGTTTGAATGGTGGGAAACAAGGCTGAGAATGTCACATGAACCCGTTTATTATGGCCCCTAACAGTAGCCCGTCTCAGCTTGGTTTTGTGCCTTATTTCGTTGCGCCCTGAGGAATTCAATTCAATTTAAATGTAGCTGCCTTTGTTTGTCGTCCTGCAAGGAACACACAGACATTAGTGCAACATCCCCGCAGTACATAATTAAGCATTGATTTCCTTGTTGATAGATTGATGGAAATATGTCATTATTGGATTGTTTACAGAGAAACATTATTTTTTAATGGCGCTAGATTTATCTTGAAATCGGTTTCTGCATTTTAGTTTTGTTGTGTGGCTTAGAGGGCAGTGGATCATGCACTGGACCATATTATGTCCGCAGTACACATGCAAACACACACACACACACACACACACCCAGAGACACATGCTCACATACACAAATGCACCCACACCCCCACAAATGCACACACACTCACACAAAAAGAGACACACAAACACACAAATGCACACACACTCACAAACACACACAGAGACACCAAGACACACATACAGACAAATGCACAAACACACACAGACACCCACACACAGATAAGCGGACACACATACACACAAACACACACACAGAGACACGCAGACACACAGACACACAAATGCACACACACACACATACACGCATAGATATAAACAATTACACACTAAACTATGGAGCAAAGATCTTACCTCAAGGAAAAGATCAAAAGCGAACAGCTTGGGGCAGTAAAGGCTGCCATACAGTCAGACAAGAACAGCTTGGGGGAGGAATGTTGTAAGGGCGGCCATACGGTCAGACAAGAACAGCTTGGGGGAGGGATGTTGTAAGGGCGGCCATACGGTCAGACAAGAACAGCTTGGGGGAGGGATGTTGTAAGGGCGGCCATACGGTCAGACAAGAACAGCTTGGGGGAGGGATGTTGTAAGGGCGGCCATACGGTCAGACAAGAACAGCTTGGGGGAGGGATGTTGTAAGGGCGGCCATACGGTCAGACAAGAACAGCTTGGGGGAGTAAAGGCTGCCATACAGTCTGACAAGAACAGCTTGGGGGAGTAAAGGCGGCCATACGGTCAGACAAGAACAGCTTGGGGGAGGGATGTTGTAAGGGCGGCTATACTGTCTAAACAGAAAGCTTACAAAGGTTGGTTGACCTCCAAAAAGCAATATGAATACATCACCTACCTGACAGCAAGAAGAAACGTCAAAATGGTAATAAAACACGCCAGAGAAGAATCTTTTAAACATTATGGCGAGCAAAGACTTCCATTTGTCAAAATCGTTCTACCGACTTTTTCAAAAGTGTCAATGCGATGCGATTTAGAGACAAGTACTTCAATCCTACTACAGCCACCAATGGCAAGTATGGCTTTCCTATATTTAATGAGCTCAGCAGAAGAGATCGGTGGAAGGAATACTTTCAAGAACTTTTCAACCCTACTACCTCCACGGGAGATTCAGTTTTTCTACCATGCAACCCAGATCATACCTAACCCGACAATGATTCAAGAAACGGAGAGAGTTATAAAGAATAGTCCCAAAAATAAGTCACCAGGCAAGGATGGCATAATAAGGGAGGTGATTCATGCATGTAGGGAAACAGGGTTACTCTGGCTACATAGACTCTTCACAACGGCATGGAAAGACAGACGGGTACTAGATGACTGGCAGCAAGCTATAATCGTTTCAATTTGGAAGAAAAAGGGCTTCAAAAGAAACTGTGATACGTATAGAGACATATTACTACTTAGGCAGACTGGTAAAATGTATGCCAAAATCCTGGAACATATAATAAGACCTATTGTTGAACCTCAACTATCCAGAGCTCAATTTGGATTCCGCCGAGGTATGAGCTGCACGGACGCCTCGTTCACATTAAGACAAATAAGCGAAAGATCAATAGAATACAACGAAAATCTATATGTTGCTTTCATTGATCAGGAAAAAGCGTTTGATGGGGTAGACAGGATTCAACTTTGGAAGATACTAGAAGAGTATGGTGTACAAGGCCAGCTTCTTGGTAATGTCAGAGCACTGTATCGTTCGAGTACAAACGTCGTCAGAACGACTGATGGTGTCACAGATGCTTTTCAAATCACTACCGGCGTGAGACAAGGGTGTGTTCTTTCTCCTCTGTTGTTTAACATCTACATGGACAAAATCGCATCAGAGATTGGTCAAATTGAGACATCTGAAGCAGAACATAATACACGAATTATTCTTTGCAGATGATCAGTGCTTGCTGTACGACGATGAAAATAAACTAAAACAAACATGAACGTGCTTGCGACTACCTGCTCTAAATGCAATATGCAACAAATTAGCAAGAATAAGACAGCAACTATGATTATCAGTAGAACTCCTGGTCCACTCAAGTTAAGTGTAAATGATATCGCTCTTCAACAGGTCCATAAGTTCAAGTATTTGGGCGGTATTTTTGCGGCAGACGGTAGGATCGACAGGGAAATCGAGACTTGGTGTCAGAAAGCATCTGCGGTGACTTATCAGCTGTCCCCATTGCTTAGACACCCGAACATTAGTTTGGCAACACAGCCACAGTCTATAAGCAGTATATTTATGCCGACTCTGTGCTACCAGTGCCAAACATGGGGCCTCTGTCCAGGGCGCGCGAGAGCAGAACTTCGACTTGTGAAATGAAGTGTTTGAGGAAGGTCATCAGATTACAAGGAGAGACAGAATGCGGAACGACGAGATTCGAAGTATGGTCGGCACTACAGCTTGTGTCGTATCCATTTCCAGGAAGAAAATAAGTTGGTTTCGTCCTCTCATGAGAATGCACACTCGTCAACTTACACTGATGGCTTACAACGCTGGTAGATCTGGCTACAGGGCAAGGGGTAGACCGCAAGGTAGGTGGATAGATGACATTAGAGTGATTGTACAACGACAAGGCTTCTATTGACCGAGCCAACGTACTTGGCGCAGGATAGACGACTCAAGCTCCCCACAACGCTAAATGGCACAAGTAGAAAGAAAACTAACGAACACACAAACACACACACACACAAATATATACACCAACTCACGCTCACACAGACGCACATACGCACACATACACACACATACACTCACACATACACACGCATACACACCCCATACCCTGGCATACACACAAACACATACACACCACATACACGCATTCATACGCACCACATATATACATACACACACCACATACACATACACCACATATACACCACATACACACATACACACACTTACACACACACACATACACACACAAATACTCACACATATACACACACATACACACGCACATATACACACACATACACACACAAATACACATACATAAATACACACACACATACACACACATACACACACACATCCGCACACATACGCACACACACCACATACACACACATCACATACACACCAACATACACCCACACACACACACACACACACACACAGAAACATGGTATTCAGTTCTTAAATCAGAACTGTAGAAAGCTTTCCAAACGATAAAGGTTTTCATCAAGGACTAGACAACTAGAAATAGCATAACCAATGATTACACCATAAGTATGGACTTAAAAAGGCACTTAGAAAGCACGAAAAGAAATGAAGAATGAATGACGGGGATATCAGTTCGTTGTCGTCTCATTCATTTGATCCCTCATCTTGCGTTATCGCAATAAATGCATATAGTCACAAGCGCGTTCACTGGTTTTTGCAGTTGATATTCATCGTTGTACAACATACGCTGAGCATATGTGAAGAGTAGTTCGTGTATCAAATTTGGTTGTGATTGAAATGTCTCAATGGGATTGATTTCTGCTGTGATTTTACCCATGTAGATGTGAACATCAGATGGGAAGCAGACACCCCTACCTCACAATGGTAATGATTTCAAATCACGTGTGATACCATCAGTCGTTCTGACAGTGCTCTCACATTGTACAGCAGATGACCGTGTCGCCCAGTTCCGTCCATCCTGCCTGAGTTATCTATATGATATCGATCTGAAGGAGAATACTGCGTCCATTCAGCCCATACCGGACAAAATTTAAATTGAGGTTTTAAAAGCTGTGGTTCAACAATAAGTCTGTTCTATGAACTTGGCATTCATTTGACTAGTATGAGAACGTAGTGTTGTCCCTCTCTACGTGTCACAGTTTCTACTATTGTCCGTTTTCTTCCGTCGTGAGCCGATTGCAGCTTTCTGTCAGTCGTCTGAAACACGTGTATCTTTCCCCGCCTGTTGCAAACAAGAAGACATTCTTTAGCCACATTAACCCTGTTTATCCAAGAGCACCAATCGCCTTCCTTATGTCGACCATACCTGAGAACTGGACAATAACGGTATCGATAATGTTAAGTTTAACGGTAGGAGTGTTTTGGATTAGCATGTGAGAGAGAGAATTTAATCTGTTTGAGAGTTTATAGCTGGCAGTGTTTCCTGAATAAAAAATCTGCTTTTATTGAGTGTTTCTTGAATTTGTTTAGAGTGAGTGTAGTCCAATAGAATCGGGCAGACCCATTTACAGACTGCGATAGAACTCCATTAGCTAAAACAAACCAGCCTACAGTGTCTAGAGAAGAGTTCGTGGTGACTCATTACAGGTTTATAAGATAATCAAAGAAACAGATAAATTAGACTATAACAAGTTGTTTCCTTCAAAATACAGCCGCCTATAAGAACAAGCGGCACAGCCACAAATTAATTAAGGATCTAGATACGATACCAGGAAATATTTGTTTAGTCAGAGAGTGGTGAATGCTTGGTATGCATTGCCACAGGAAATAATGGAGGCAGGGTCAGTTCACAAATAGATTGGATGTGCATATATATTTTTAGATCAAGTGAATGTAATGTAATATAAACTCGTTGTATGTAGAAACGGGTTGTATAAACTGGTTGTATGTAGGATCTGGTTGAATGTAGGATCTGGTTGTATGTAGAAACTGGTTGTATGTAGGATCTGGTTGTATGAACGATCTGGTTGTATGTAGGATCTGGTTGTATGTAGGATCTGGTTGTATGTAGGATCTGCAGTCTTCTAAACCAGTGTTTCCCAACCGCTGGTCCATGGATCTCTGTGGTCCACATAAATTTCGTGCCGGTCGACGAACATGCTAACTGCACCTTTGAGCCCCTTAACTGCGGAGTCATGAGTTGAATTATTTATATTAAATTGTTTGTCTTATATTCAACTACCCGTTTGAGAAAAGAATACTTTTTCATCTCTGCCAGTGATAGGAACCGAACAGAGAAACCAAATGGCTATCAACGCAGAGCTTTGTCTCACAGACACAACGTCAGTCAGTTATAGCTTTGTCTCACAGACACAACGTCAGTCACAGTTATAGCTTTGTCTCACAGACACAACGTCAGTCACAGTTAAAGCTTTGCCTCACAGACACAACGTCAGTCACAGTTATAGCTTTGCCTCACAGACACAACGTCAGTCAGTTATAGATTTGTCTCACAGACACAACGTCAGTCACAGTTAAAGCTTTGCCTCACAGACACAACGTCAGTCAGTTATAGCTTTGTCTCACAGACACAACGTCAGTCACAGTTAAAGCTTTGTCCTACAGAAACAACGTTAGTCACAGTTATAGCTTTGTCTCACAGACACACGCCTCCCAACCCCCACCTACTACAAACTTTATCACCCCCCCCCCAAACAACAAACTTTGTCACCACCCCCACCCCCACCTCCACCTACTGTAAACTTTGTCACCACCCCCCATCTACAACAAACTTTGTCACCCCGCCTCCGCCTACAACAAACTTGTCCCCTCACCCCCCACCTACAACAAACTTTGTCACCACCACCCCCCCCCCTAACACAAACTTGCGACCGCCCCCCCCCTCCCAACATACAACAAACATTGTCACTCCTGCCTACAACAAACTTTGTCACCCCCCTCCATCTACAACAAAACTGTGTAACCCATCTCCCACCTACAACAAAACTTTGTCACCACCCCCTACACATTCAACAAACTTGTCACCGCCCCCACCTACAACAAACGTTATCACCCCCCCCCCCCCACCTACAACAATCTTTGTCACTACCCCTCATCTACAACAAACTTTGTCACCTACCCACGCCTATAACAAACTTGTCACCTCACCCCCCACCTACAACAAACTTTGTCACCCCCCCCCCCCTACAACACACTTGTCACCGCCCCCCCCCCCCAACCTGCAACAGACTTTGTCACTATTGCCTACAACAAACTTTGTCACCCCCCCCCCTACCTACAACAAACTTTGTCATCCCCCCCCCACCTACAAAAAACTTGTGACCACCAACCTCCCCCCCCCCCACCTACAACATACGGTGTCACCACCACACACACACCCCCCCCCCTCCCCCCCCCCGGATTTGCTGGATTTTACTTTCTCTGCCATTTTCTGCTGTATCGGGAACATGTAGACCTCGGGAACATGTAGGCTTCGGGAACATGTAGGTCTCGGGAACTTGTAGGCTTTGGGAACATTCAGGCCTCGGGAACATGTAGGTCTCGGGAACATACATGCCTCGGGAACATGTAGGTCTCGGGAACTTTTAGGCCTCGGGAACATATATGCCTCGGGAACATGTAGGCCTCGGGAACATGTAGGCTTCGGGAACTTGTAGGCCTCGGAAACATACAGGGCTCGGTAACATGTAGGCCTCGGGAACTTGTAGGCTTCGGGAACATACAGGCCTTAAGAACAGTAACACAAGAATGCGATGAATCACAGAGTAGCACAATTGTGTCCTTTGTCATTCACCAAAGTCATACCCATATTCCGAGCAGACTGCTATCAGTTATCTCTCCACAACAGTCCCCCATCAAACCCGAATGGAACCTTCTAGTCGCCTTCAACAAACGACCATCTCCCAATATAGATCTGACGATCTGTTGGGCTCTTTGTTGTTCGACAACTGTTCTCTGGCCCACACTCCTGACATTATGCTTGTTGATTTGATTTGCTTTTCTACAGAGAACGGTTATCATTGGTCAGAATAATTGTGTCTAACGCGGCAGGCTTTGTTGTTGTGGGAGCAGAATTGACATTTCTGGATGGCTCTATTGTTTCCTTGAAATCTAGCACGGCATTTTCAAAGGTTAAGCTGTAGTGCATTTAAACAAGTGTAGGTTGCTTTTGGTTGTCAAAGTAATATTGACTGTTTCGGGTAAGTTCTAGTGTCTTTGGCTCAATCAACAAACATGATTCTTTCTTTACCATCCTTCTATTTGTTGTTGCTAAATTCTCTTTATACTTTCGCATCTTCTTTCTATTCAAATTTCCTTTCCCTGCTATCCAATTCTCGTCTCTGTCTTCTATCCAATTCTAATATTTCCGTTCTATATAATCTCCCTTTTATCCAATTCTAATATTTCCTTTCTGTATAATCTCCCTTTTATCCAATTCTAATATTTCCGTTCTATATAATCTCCCTTTTATCCAATTCTCTCACCGTTCTTCTTCTGAATATTCCCGTCTCCCTTCAGCACATTTAATTTCTGACCATGTTTTTCTTAATTTTTAAAAATGTTTTCTCCTTTTTTCTATTAGTGTTGTTTCCTTTAATCGGCAGATAATGAGTACCTGGCTAATCGCCCGTTTTGCCAATTAATAGGTAGTTTTAGCTGACTATTCAGTTTTGATAATTGGTTTATCTTTTTGAGTTGTTTTCATTTATTATTCCCAAGTACGTGAGCTATAGTTGGGAAACAATGCACGACAGAAATAATTGGAAAACCTACTGCATTCAACGTGTAAAAATACATCAGAAAAGTATATTATAAGCGAAAATACCACTTACTTGATACATATCAAATGGGCTGTAAACAGTCTTGTCTTGTCTTAGCCACGTGTGCGCCGTATGGCGTCGTAGGGAGCCTAAGTTTTCTGTCCAGGGCCAGACGTGTCGCTGAAATGGTCGTCATCCCATGACGATTTAGAATATGTGCAAAATTTCCTATCCATCAAGTTCTCGGTCTGCCACGGTTGCGAACACCAGAACGTCGTACTTTATAGGCGCACAAGGGTAGTTGGCCAGGATGCATTCTCATTAGGTGCCCGATCCAATTGATTCTCGATTCATCAATATATTCCGAGCAAGGTCTTGCTTCTTCTCACATCTTCGCTGCTCATTCTGCCTCTCCTAGTTACGTTGATTGTTTTCAGGCGGCATCTCATCTCACATGTCGTGATCTTTGTCTCTAGAGTTTTGGTTAAAGTCCATGTTTGGCGCTGGTAGCAGAGAGTTGGCATGGATGTACTGTTGATGAGTACTCGTTTTGTGGACACGTTTATGTTACTGCAAACAGTAAGGATTGAAGATCGAGACGATTAGAAACAGGCTGGCGGGACAGTGTGCAGACAGAAAAGGTTATCAGAACAGCTGCAGAAAAAGAAACAAAAGATGATGATGAAAAGCAGACGACGAAGAATAACTAGGTCGAATAATTGAGAGGATTTGATAAGAGGTCGGCACGTGCCCCAGGCAGCAGAGCTTCTTGAAACAGTCATAGCTGGTCTAATGTCTGACAAAACCTGACCTATTATCAGAGTTTGCACAGCTTTACATATTCAAATGCCAGATGTTAACAATTTCAAGTCCCTAGAGTTTGAAGAGCGCCTGTGGACGCTGCAGAAATAGAAACACGGGATATGTGTTATAGGAACTTGCTTGTTTTGATTATGTTAACATCAAACACGTCACATCTGTTTGTCTGTTTATCTCATTGTTAACATCAAACACGTCACATCTGTTTGTCTGTTTATCTCATTGTTAACATCCAACACGTCACATCTGTTTGTCTGTTTATCTCACTGTTAACATCAAACACGTTACATCTGTTTATCTCAATACAAACTCTCCTCCATAATGTAGCACTTCTAAATCACCTAGAGCACATGGCATCTCCTAGAGCTGTCACCGTAAATAGATCACAAGCTCACTCCCACTCCTAGAGCTGTCACCGTAAATAGATCACAAGCTCACTCCCACTCCTAGAGCTGTCACCGTAAATAGATCACAAGCTCACTCCCACTCCTAGAGCTGACATTTAACAGGGATCATACACTCACCCCCCACTCCCACTCCTAGAGCTGTCACCGTATATAGATCACAAGCTCACTCCCACTCCTAGAGCTGACATTTAACAGGGATCATACGCTCACCCCCCACTCCCACTCCTAGAGCTGACATTTAACAGGGATCATACGCTCACCCCCCACTCCCACTCCTAGAGCTGTCACCGTACCGGAATCACACTCATACTCTCACTGCAAAGATCATGTTAAAGAGTGTCGGCACCAGCACACAATCCAGTGTCGGCACCAGCACACAATCCAGTGTCGGCACCAGCACACAATCCAGTGTCGGCACCAGCACACAATCCAGTGTCGGCACCAGCACACAATCCAGTGTCGGCACCAGCACACAATCCAGTGTCGGCACCAGCACACAATCCAGTGTCGGCACCAGCACACAATCCAGTGTCGGCACCAGCACACAATCCAGTGTCGGCACCAGCACACAATCCAGTGTCGGCACCAGCACACAATCCAGTGTCGGCACCAGCACACAATCCAGTGTCGGCACCAGCACACAATCCAGTGTCGGCACCAGCACACAATCCAGTGTCGGCACCAGCACACAATCCAGTGTCGGCACCAGCACACAATCCAGTGTCGGCACCAGCACACAATCCAGTGTCGGCACCAGCACACAATCCAGTGTCGGCACCAGCACACAATCCAGTGTCGGCACCAGCACACAATCCAGTGTCGGCACCAGCACACAATCCAGTGTCGGCACCAGCACACAATCCAGTGTCGGCACCAGCACACAATCCAGTGTCGGCACCAGCACACAATCCAGTGTCGGCACCAGCACACAATCCAGTGTCGGCACCAGCACACAATCCAGTGTCGGCACCAGCACACAATCCAGTGTCGGCACCAGCACACAATCCAGTGTCGGCACCAGCACACAATCCAGTGTCGGCACCAGCACACAATCCAGTGTCGGCACCAGCACACAATCCAGTGTCGGCACCACCACAAAACAACAGTGTCGGCACCACCATAAAACCCAGTGTCGGCACCACAACACAACCCAGAACGGCACCACTACACAACGCAGTTTCGGTACCAGCATACATCTTCTTCTTCTTCTTCGTACGCTATCAGACGTCAACCTGTATTTTTTCAAAAAAAGCAGCGGTCATCCTGAGGCTGTCGACACTGACGTAGAGCTTGTCTAGTGTTGCACTGGTGATGGCCACATCTGCTTTCTCTGATCCTCGTATGTCGGGCAGTTTTGCAGCAGATGCTCAGCTGTCATTTTCCCTGTGCCGCACGGACATTCGTCAGTGCCACCTATCTTCAATTTGTTGAATAGATGGTACCTCAGTCTATTGTGGCCAGTGCGAAGTCTGAAGACCACGACCTGCTCTCTTCTGTTCAACTGGTAATAGGCATCGTTTTTTGTGTAGCCAGTATGTTCTTTTTCCCATTTGGTCATGTATCTGGCTTTGATAAGCCTTTTTGACTCTTCGTATGTCACACTAGGATCTGGTTGTGGTAGTATTGCACCTTCTTTGCCAGTCTGTCTGCCTCCTCGTTGCCTTGGATGTTACAGTGGCATGGTATGCTGGCTCTGACTAAATTCTATAGTTTGTTCCCTTCTGTATCTAGATTGAGGCTTTCTGTTTGGTTTTTTCCAGCTGTCTCTTGTTATTTGGTTCAGTGTTCTTTTCTATTTTGCAGTGATGGCCTTTGGGCGATATTTGCTTCCATAGATTGCTCTCTCTCTCTCTCTCTCTCTCTCTCTCTCTCTCTCTCTGCCATATTCCTAGCATTTGAGACTTCATCCTTCGCTTTCTGCAGTTCATGATTCCAATATGGCTTGTAGTTTTTCCTTGCCCGTCTTGGGATGGTCTCGGTGGCTGCTTGCAGTATTGCTTTGCGTAGGCTTTCCACCATAGGTTTCATATTATTTTTTCGTGTGTCGATAGTTTCACACAGTCCATCTGTCAGCATTGCTATTCTGTCCCAGTCAGCTCGTCTGTAGTTCCAACGTGGCAGCGGTTTTATTTCCTGGGGGCCTACTTTCATATTAATATCTAGCCTAACTGGCCTGGGGTCGCTACCTGCCAATTTGTCGAGCACCTGACGATTTATTTTGTGGTGAATGTCCACCATGGAGAAGGCCAAGTCTGGAGTGGAGGTGGTATGCCATGTTCTATAATAGAATCTACGGCTGTCGACCGGCCTATTGATAAGATAGAGATCTGTGTCTATCTCCCAGTCTTCCACTTCATCTCCTCCTCTGTCTGTGTCTGAATATCCCCATCTCTCCGAGTGACTGTTGAAGTCTCCAACCACTAGGCAGCTGGAGTCCTTTATTTCCATACTTGAGAGCGACAGGTCTTTGTTGGGTGGGCCATACAGGTTGAATATGCGGATCTTCGTTTCTTGTGTCATTATGTGGACTCCTACAATTGCTGCTTGTCCAGTGCGATTGACAGCTACCGCGCTCCTCGGTATGCAGTTTCGTGTCAGTATCAGAATCCCCTCCTTTGTGATCTTTTCTATCAAGTCGGAAGGTCTGGTATCCTCTGAGAATCTGTGGTTGTTGTTGAGGTGCGTTTCTTCTGCGAACCACACGATCTCATATCGACCGTCCTGCTACCCACACGAAAGAACACTGACGCTCCTCAATTAGACTCTTCTCAAGGCCACCAATTTAACAGCAAGGAGATGCCCCTGTGGTTGTCCCAGGGTTGGCGATTCACATTTTGCTATTGCATGTGTACAATAATAGTGTCTTTGATCTTCTGTTGAACGTATTCGCTTCCCTTATGCAACGAAAGGGTGTAGTCAGTTTATGTAGAACCACAAGCCGTCTGGTTTACCTCTGGACATCAAGCTGATATAAGTGTTGCCCTTAGTCTGGTTGGCTTGAGGTCAATCCCCAGGTTACCAGCGACTTGCTATACATGAGCTATG
Source organism: Ariolimax columbianus (assembly GCA_036924085.1). NCBI lineage: Eukaryota > Metazoa > Mollusca > Gastropoda > Stylommatophora > Arionidae > Ariolimax > Ariolimax columbianus. The sequence goes on from JAVGWX010000021.1 coordinate 382,629, forward strand.
GCTTGTTGGCCGAAGATGGCTGTACCCCGCACAGCACTCCAAATTCTGAACCATGTCAGTTAACAGCCCGTGCTGTCAGGGCTTGGGACATGAGATGAGTGATGGGACAGAGGACAATAAATTCGCCTCGATCCAATGGCATCAGTAAAACTTGAAATTTCTACTGTATAATCGTGAAGTTAGACATCTTGGGGGATCTGGACCCGTGTTGTTGGGAAGATAGCTATCCTACATGGATCTGGACCTGTGTTGTTGGGAAGATAGCTATCCTACATGGATCTGGACCTTTGTTGTTGGGAAGATAGCTATCCTGCATGGATCTGGACCTGTGTTGTTGGGAAGATAGCTATCCTGCATGGATCTGGACCTGTGTTGTTGGGAAGATAGCTATCCTGCATGGATCTGGACCTGGGATGTTGGGAAGATAGCCATCCTGCATGGATCTGGACCTGCGTTGTTGGGAAGATAGCCATCCTGCATGGATCTGGACCAGCCTTGTTGGGAAGATAGCCATCCTGCATGGATCTGGACCTGCGTTGTTGGGAAGATAGCCATCCTACATGGATCTGGACCAGCGTTGTTGGGAAGATAGCCATCTTGTATGGATCTGGACCAGCATTGAACAACCGTACGTATGTTATTGAATGAAGTCCTTATGGATGAAATTGTAGGGGTCGCTTTGAAGCAGTCCGAATGAGTGGTGCTTTTCATCCAAAATAATCGAACTGAACATTATTCTTATCTCAAGTCGTTGCCAAGGAATGGTTATCATCCCTTAGAAAGGCCTATCTGTCTCCAACAGTACTCAGTCTGCACGGATTTCTTGCCAGTGACTGTACAGGTCCCTGATGAAGGCACGTGCATGTGCTGCTCATTGTAGCTTGGAGATGTGGAATCTATTTACAGACTGACGCCCTTTATGACGACGTATTGTCCATACAAGAGCGCTTAACTTGACCACGAGGAGTCTGTGTTCCACACATGACCTTAATCCCCACGCATGACCTTTTATCCCCACACATGACCTTAATCCACACGTCTCGTCTAACACTCCGTCGAGTGATAACAAAGTCGATGAGAGGACACGTTCTAATCGAGGGCTGACCAACGTTGACTGTTTTAGTTGGATGTGGAGACATTGTGTAATGATGGAAAGGTCATGAAAGGCACAGACACTCAACAAAAGTTGGATGTTACTGATGTTACGTTCCTGTGTCCCGTACCCAAGCCTTCTCCACCCTCTCCCAGGAATTATAGTCAGAGCCGATTCTAGCAATGAAGTCCCAAAGGATTACGAGTTTGTCGAACTGGTGTGTAGACACAATGTGTGGGGGGGGGGAGATTCCAGTGTCACTCCAGGGCAGGTCATCGTCGAGTTATGTGCACTGATCAACGTCACCACAGCTTCACCCCCCCCCCTCCCTCCCGGTCACAGGCCATTGAGAGCCAAAGAGAGAGAAGCCTGTCATTTATACTCTTAGGGAGCACAGCAACCTCTCAGACCAGGGGGGATCTGACAAAGAATCCAATACCAGACTCCCGTCGTTTTGTGCTTGCACGACCACTACAGAAACTGAATATCTACAGTCTCAGTATGTATGGATCAAGTCAGATGTGCTAGAATCGATCAAGTCAAATGTGCTAGAATGGATCAAGTCAGATGTGCTAGAATCGATCAAGTCAAATGTGCTAGAATGGATCAACTCAGATGTGCTAGAATTGATCAAGTCAAGTGTGATAGAACAGATGAGTCAGATCTGATGGAATAGATCAAGTCAGTTGCGATAGAATGCATCAATTCAAGTGTGATAAAATAGATCAAATCAGGTGTGATAGAATGGATTAAGGGATTCCGTGGCGAAGTGGTTAAGCCGTCGTCCTCGTGATCAGAGTGTGTGGGTTCGACTCAAGACTACGCCGTCTTATTCGCGGATGTTTGATGCGGAGTCCCCGGCTTCTCGTAGTCGTCCCCTAGTCGCATTGTCCTTGACTTGCCACTGGGATGGGGCGGCACGAGACGAGAGAGTGAAGATAAAAAGTAGCGCAGTTAATCCTTACTAAAAATAGCGCAGTTAATCCTTACTAAAAATAGCGCAGTTAATCCTTTCTAAAAATAGCGCAGTTAATCCTTACTAAAAATAGCGCAGGTAATCCTTACTAAAAATAGCGCTAGGAAAAAAAAGTATGTCATCATCATCTAGGATGGACTTTGCCTTGATAGAATGGATGGTCAGGTATGATAGAATAGATTAAACCAGGTGTGATAGAATGGATGGTCAGGTATGATAGAATAGATTAAACCAGGTGTGATAGAATGGATGGTCAGGTATGATAGAATAGATTAAACCAGGTGTGATAGAATGGATGGTCAGGTATGATAGAATAGATTAAACCAGGTGTGATAGAATGGATGGTCAGGTATGATAGAATAGATTAAACCAGGTGTGATAGAATGGATGGTCAGGTATGATAGAATAGATTAAACCAGGTGTGATAGAAGGGATGGTCAGGTATGATAGAATAGATTAAACCAGGTGTGATAGAATGGATGGTCAGGTATGATAGAATAGATTAAACCAGGTGTGATAGAATTCATCCTCGGGTGTGATAGAATGGATCCTCAGTTGTCATAGAATTGATCAATTCAAGTGTGATAGAATGTATCAAGCCTTGTGTGATACAATTGATCAAGCCAGATGTGATATAATGGATCAAGTAAAGCCAGGTGTGATAGAGTGGATCAAGTAAAGCCAGGTGTGATAGAGTGGATCAAATCAGGCCAGGTGTGATAGAATGGATCAGGTTAAGCCAGGTGTGATATAATGGATCAACACAAACCAGGTGTGATAGAATGGATGAAGTCAAGCCAGGTGTGATATAATGGATCAATACAAACCAGGTGTGATAGAATAGATGAAGTCAAGCCAGGTGTGATATAATGGATCAAGTCAAGCCAGGTGTGATAGAATGGATCAAGTCAAGCCATGTGTGATATAATGGATCAATACAAACCAGATGTGATATAATGGATCAAGTCAAGCCAGGTGTGATAGAATGGATCAAGTCAAGCCAGGTGTGATATAATCGATCAATACAAACCAGGTGTGATAGAATGGATGAAGTCAAGCCAGTTGTGATAGAATGGATCAAGTCAGGACAGGTGTCATAAAATGGATCGTCAGGACAAGTGTGATAGAATGGATCAAGTCAGGTGTTATAGAATGGATCAAGTTAGGACAGGTGTGATAGAATGTATTAAGGCAGGTGGGATAGAATGGATCAAGTAATGTATGATAGAATGGATCAAGCCAGGTGTGATAGAATGGATCATGTCAAGCCAGGTGTTGTAGAATAGATCGTCAAGCCAGGTGTGATAGAATGGATCAAGTCATGTGTGATAGAATAGATACAGTCAAGTCAGGTGTGATAGAATGGATCAAGTTAGGACAGGTGTGATAGAATGTATGAAGGCAGGTGGGATAGAATGGATCAAGTAATGTATGATAGAATGCACCAAGCCAGGTGTTAAATAATGGATCAAGTCAAGGTGTGATCGAATGGATCATGTCTGGTGTGATATAATGGATCGGCAGGTGTGATCGAATGGATCAAGTCAAGTATGATTTAATGGAACAAGTCAGGTGTGATAGAATGGATCAATCCAATTGTAATAGAATGGATCAAGTCAAGTCTGATAAAATGGATCAAGTGGTGAATGCTTGGAATGCATTGCCATGGAAGGTAGTGAAGGCAGGTACAGTTAATGCATTTGCGAATAGATTTGATGCGCATAGCTTTTAAATCAAGGTAATTTAAATGAAACTGGTTGTATACAGATTCTGCAGAGTCTTCTAAACCAGTATAAAGACGTTAAGTTAAGTTAAGGTAAGTTAAGTTTGGTGTTATAGAATGGATCAAGTCAAGCCAGGTGTGATCCTGGTCACGCGGACCAATAATCTATTCGTGACAGGGTAGGCTTATCTGAGAGTTGTCTTAGAGTTTACTGACTTACAACAGATACTACACAAGGACAGTACTTCAATCACAGAATACACTAGAACGCTCGTTGGCTGTTTAGATAAAATGATATCATGTATAAACATGAATAATTGCTCCATAATATCAAGAAACGAAAAGACTTACTAACTAAATAAACATCATATATTAAACTAATGCAGAGGGTTCAAGCACTGGCTTTTGATGTTTCCTCATATTCTTAGTCTCACATCTGAAATACCCTAAACTCTAACTGAATCTAATTCAATCGTATTACAAACCAGTGGTTAACTTTCTCAGTCGCTGTCTCCTGCCGTTCTCCGGGTCGTCTACGTTGGTGATGATCGACCGTCGTCTGTCAGGGTTGACTGCTTTAGGCTGTGAAGCGGTCAAACATGAGTTAACAATGAGCTTCGTTTTACTTACAACCGTCAGCAGCTCTCACGTGTTTGAGACATGCCCTTTTGGTGCCCGTGTTATCGAACAATTTCGTTCTCTGAGGGCTCATGTTATGCACCTCTCTGAGGGCTAAAAGGGATGCACCTCTCTGAGGGCTCATGTGATGTGCACCTCTCTGAGGGCTAAAATGGATGCACCTTACTTAAAGCTCATTTGATGCACCTCTCTGACGGCTCATGTGAAGTGCACTTATATGAGGGCTAAAAGGAATGCACCGCTCTGGGGGCTCCTGTGATGTGCACCTTTCTGAGGGCTCAAGTGATGCACCTCTCTGAGGACTCATGGGATGTGTACCTCTTTGAGGGCTAAAGGGATGCACCTCTCTGAGGGCTCATGTGATGTGTACCTCTCTGAGGGCTAAAAGAAATGCACCTCTATGAGGGCTCATGTAATGCACCTCTCTGAGGGTTTGTATGATCCACCTCTCTGAGGACTCATGTGATGTGCACCTCTCTGAGGGCTCATGTGATGTGCACCTCTCTGAGAGCTCACTGTGATGTGCACCTCGCTGAGGGCTCATGTGATGTGCACCTCTCTGAGGGCTCATGTGATGTGCACCTCTCTGAGGGCTCATGTGATGCAGTTCTTTTTCCGTACTCACGTGCCTTTGGGATCGTAGTCCTTAGGAGTACACATCATCCTTACCAAGCCATGTTGTCCGAGCCACCGCAGTCCCCAGGATTCACAGAATCGGTATGATGCCATTTTGTCTGAGACAACTACCTTTGATCGTGGGAGGGCTACCATTCCTCCAACAGACACCAATGGTCCCGGAGAACATTCGGAGAACCTTCTAGATCAACTCCCAAATCGTACAGAGACAAATATTCTCATGTGCATGCTTGCAGAGGGTCCACCATTCGCACCTTTGAGCAGTAATTTAAGTGTCTAGGTGCATGATGGGATAAATGCCCCGTAATCTCTCTCTCTCTATCTCTCTCTCTCTCGCTCTCCGAATCTAATGAATTTCTCTGCGTTTTATCTTTTAAAGATTGTTTTCTAAGCTGTAGAAACACACATACCTGTCGAGTGATACCTCCCTTTCTCTCCTATATGTGTGTTATATCTCCGTTTCTCTCTTGTATGTGTGTGAAGTCTCCATTTCTCTCCTGTCTGTGTGTGAAGTCTCCGTTTCTCTCCTGTCTGTGTGTGAAGTCCCCGTTTCTCTCCTGTCTGTGTGTGAAGTCTTCGCTTCTCTCCTGTCTGTGTGTGGTATCTCCGTTTATCTCCAGGCTGTGTGTGTCATTTATCCTAGGTCTGGCATCCTTGAATTTGTTATGATAAATTCATCGAATTCAACTACTCGCGGTCTTACCGTAAAGGTCAGCACATACTAACTGCTAATCTTACAATCGGATTGAGTCGTCGCCTCGCTCAGTTTAGCTGTCGCATTAGTTTATTTAGTGACGCGATTATCTTGGGGGCGCCTGCACAGATTTCCTTCCATCGATGGGACCATTACATAACACAAACAGGGTTAGGGTCGTGGGACGCTTGAATTGTTTCTTTCTATCTATCTTTCAATATGTCTAAATCGATCTGTCTATCTATCTATCTAACTATCTATCTATCTATCTATCTATCTATCTATCTATCTATCTATCTATCTATCTATCTATCTATCTATCTATCTATCTATCTATCTATCTATCTATCTATTTATCTATCTATCTATCTATATATATATATCTATTTATCTATATATCTATTTATTTATCTATCTATCTATCTATCTATATATCTATCTATTTATATATATATATATATATATATATATATATATATATATATATATCCACCTATGTATATATCTATAGATCTATGTATATATCTTTCTATTTATGTATCTATCTATCTATCGTTATATCTATCTATCTATCTATCTATCTATCTATCTATCTATCTATCTATCTATCTATCTATCTATATATATATATATCTATTTATCTATATATCTATCTATTTATCTATCTATCTATCTATCTATATATCTATCTATGTATATATATATATATATATATATATATATATATATATATCCACCTATGTATATATCTATAGATCTATGTATATATCTATCTATTTATGTATCTATCTATCTATCTATCGTTATATCTATCTATCTATCTATCTATCTATCTGCGTATCTATTTACATATATCTATCTATCTATTTATCTATCTGTCTATCTATCTATCTAACTATATATATATCAATCTGTCAATCTATCTAACTATATATATCTATCTTTATATATGTCTATACCTTGCAATCCTATCTATCTTTCAATCTATATATCAATCTATATATCAATCTATCTGTCTATTTATCTATTTACCCAATAAATCTATCCATTCATCCGCCTGCCCACATGCCAGTCCGTCTATCTGTCTCTCTTTCTGTGTCTCTTTCTGTCTCTCTGTTAGTTTTTCGGTCTCTCTCTGTCTGTCTCTCTATCTCTCTCTCTGTCTTTCTGTATGTCTCTCTGTCCGACTGTCTTTCTGTCTTTCTCTCTGTCTGTACGTGTCTATGTATGTCTTTCTGTCTGTATCTATGTCTGTCTCTCTCTCTATGTCTGTCTGTATCTTTGTCTGTTTCTCTCTATATATGTATGTCTGTATCTCTGTATGTATGTCTCTCTGTCTGTCTTTCTGTCTGTATCTCTGTATGTCTGTATCTCCGTCTGTCTTTCTGTTGGTCGTTCTATATGTATGTCTTTCTGTCTCTCTCTCTGTATGTGTTTCTCTCTGTATGTCTCTATGTATGTCTCACTGTCTGTCTCTTTCTCTACGACTGTCTCTGTGTCTGTCTGTCTCTCTCTCTCTCTCTGTATGTCTCTATGGCTGTCTCTTTCTTTATGTTTGCCTCTCTGTATGTCTCTTTCTCTATGTATGTCTCTATGTCTTTCTCTATGTCTGTCGCTATGTCTGTCTCTCTATATGTCTATCTGTTTTCTCTCTGTCTGTATTTATATGTGTCTCTGTCTCTGTCTCTCTGTCTATCTCTATGTATCTCTGTATTTCTGTATCTTTATGTCTATGTCTCTCTTTCTGTATATCTGTACCTCTGTCTCTGTCAGTCTCTCTGTATCTCTATGTCTCTCTGTCTCTATGTGAGTATCTATGTATCTATGTCTCTCTGTCTATCTGTATGTCTCCCTGTCTGTCTCTCTGTTTTTCTGTCTCTCTATCTCTCTATAGTTAATATGGTGGGAAAGTTGAAAGACATCGATAATAAAACCAGAAAAAATATAAAAAACACACCAGACAACAGAAAACCTGTACACCAAACAACAAAAACATATTCACTAGACAGCAGAAAACATATTCACCAGAGAACAGAAAACATTTACACCAAAAAACATACAACAGACGATATATAAGAAATTGACGTGTTGTAACAGGGCTAACTTTTAATACCGGTTTATCACTGACTTACTCTATCACCACTTAACTTTCCACCTTACATCTATCACTCCTTAACTCACAACTCTAATTAAAACACTAACAATTATTTTAACAACAGCGAAAACAAATGAATGTTTATTTAATAAACAGCATGCACATTATAATAATATTACTAGGCAGGTGAATCGTTTTCTACCGCAACCAACTCTACCCAACCAACTCTACCAAACCAACTCTACACAACCAACTCTACCCAACCAACTCTACCAAACCAACTCTACACAACCAACTCTACCCAACCAACTCTACCAAACCAACTCTATCCAACCAACTCTACCCAACCAACTCTACACAACCAACTCTACACAACCAACTCTACCCAACCAACTCTACCCAACCAACTCTACACAACCAACTCTACACAACCAACTCTACCCAACCAACTCTACCCAACTAACTCTACACAACCAACTCTACACAACCAACTCTACACAACCAACTCTACCCAACCAACTCTACCCAACCAACTCTACACAACCAACTCTACACAACCAACTCTACCCAACCAACTCTACACAACCAACTCTACCCAACCAACTCTACCCAACCAACTCTACCCAACCAACTCTACCCAACCAACTCTACCCAACCAACTCTACACAACCAACTCTACACAACCAACTCTACCCAACCAACTCTACACAACCAACTCTACCCAACCAACTCTACCAAACCAACTCTACCCAACCAACTCTACCCGACCAACTCTACACAACCAACTCTACCCAACCAACTCTACCCAACCAACTCTACCAAACCAACTCTACCCAACCAACTCTACCCAACCAACTCTACCAAACCAACTCTACCCAACCAACTCTACCCGACCAACTCTACACAACCAACTCTACCAAACCAACTCTACCCAACCAACTCTACCCAACCAACTCTACCAAACCAACTCTACCCGACCAACTCTACCCAACCAACTCTACCCAACCAACTCTACCCGACCAACTCTACCCAACCAACTCTACCAAACCAACTATACCCAACCAACTCTACCCAACCAACTCTACCCAACCAACTCTACACAACCAACTCTACCCAACCAACTCTACCCAACCAACTCTACCCGACCAACTCTACCCAACCAACTCTACCAAACCAACTATACCCAACCAACTCTACCCAACCAACTCTACCCAACCAACTCTACACAACCAACTCTACCCAACCAACTCTACCCGACCAACTCTACTCTCCTTGGACCCTTGAAACTCTGTAACATGTGTATAGTTGGTTCCCCATCCCCCTCAATTATTCTACTTACATGGAATAAAAAATCACATGGAGAATATTTATTTGCATATCTTGTCCTTGACAACACTTATCTACATAATATTACACGGAGATCTGTCAGCAACTAGCGAGCTCGATATCTAGCAAACTACTGCCGGTTCTATGGTCTAACAACATGTAATTCGATCTTTAATTGATTAACTTTCTTCAGCCGTCGTAGCTGCTGTTCGTCCTCTGGTGGAGGGGCTTGCCTGGCTGGTTTCTGGCATTCTGCAAACTTATGATTGTCGGAGCTGTGCTGTGGAACACCAATTTCTCAACATAGGTTTGCAGGTGTGCTCCCTGAGGAATCTTATGGACTACCTCAATGTTGATCAGCGGGATATGGCCGACAACTCTGACGAATTTGATTCGGACGTTCCATAAAACCAGACTTGAGCAGTTATCGAGAGATTCTGCGAGACTTTAAGTGTTCCTCTTACATCTTTGTCTTACATGACGTTTGTGACAGTTGTCAGATGGCGGGGGTGGAGGTTGGGGGAAGGGGTGGGGGGGGGTATTCTGTCCGACCCTCTGACTAATTTCGTACAAACAACGCTCTCACTCCCAGTGATCAGTTTTATCTCAGTAATTTCAGCAGATCGTCAAGATGTCTGTGAAACCTAGATACGTTGTCCCGAATTGAGTCACTCGCCTTGATCAGTTTTCTTTTCCCTCGTGTCGCTGTGGAAGGACAACCATCCATTTGGCAAAACTTCAATTACCAAAGAAACATATTGGATAAGCCTCAGACCAGCTTCTCTTGAAACGAATTGTGTATCTCATTTGATTAGCCCCGTAGGCGACACCCTTTCTAACATGGCGCTGATCACGAGGTACTTTTGTACTCGCCCCTTTGACCAGCGAGTCGCTCAAATCTGGTGTGCCCTCAGCTCAGTCTCACAAGCTTCTCCTAGAGTTGCATTCACTTAACTGGCAATCTGGACCCACTGGCAAGCTGGTCCCACTGGCGAGCTGGTCCCACTGGCAATCTCAAAGTGACAACCTGTACCCTATCCACATGTCACTCAAATCCCCCTCCTGTCTGTAACTACGCCGAATGGGCCCATTTAGTTCATTCTGGTGACAACTAGCAGCAACTACAATGGCGGCTTGCTAGCTCTAACCCTATCCCTCTGGAGTCATGCCATCACCATCTTGAACAACCGTCTACTCGTGTTAAATCATGTAGACTGTAGCACCCATGTCTAGCACCCACCATCCAACCGTCTACTTGTGTTTAGACTGTCGCCCAAACCCGCCAGTAAAAGCTAACGGTAAAACTGGACCCGTCCTTGCCGAGAGTGTCCTCCGTGGCTGGCCTTTACTTAACGTCTCCCATGTGCTAAAATATTATATTATTTTCCCAGCTAGCCTTAGCTCGCCTTGATCAGGTTGCAAGTTATAACTCCTATGTTTTATACATGCCATTCCACACACAGTGTCACTGACACATGACACTGTAACAATACTAAGTAATCTCAGATCGATCCATGGAACTGAACATGGGGAAAATGCCTTTTATTGCAAACAATTACATAGACTACATGTTGTCTTGCAAATATGTTTTCTGTTGTCTGGTGTATGTTGTCTGTTGTCTGGAGTATATTTTCTGTTGTCCAGTATATGTCTTCTATTATATCAAGATTGAAATAAAAGCTTTTGTTCTTATGTTAGAAAAAAAACAAAGAACGAAAGACAAAGAAGGCCCTCTAATAGACAGCACAGGAAAAATATTATGTGAGAATAGAAAGGCAGCTAATCTGCTCAATCAGTACTTTGGCACAGTCTGCGCAAAAGATGACTGCCCCAAGATCCCAGAGCCTATAGATATTTAATCAAAGATACATGGATACAGCGGGATTAAGATCAATCTGTATTATATTGGAAATGATTTTATACAAATTGGAGGGGTTGAAAGTGGAGACATGTCCAGGTCAAGATTATATTCATCCAAAATTGCTATTTGAAATTAGAGACCAACTAACAAAACCATTGGCTATATTATGTTCTCAATTACTTGCAAAAGGGAATGTTCCACGGGATTAGAAAGATTCAGGAGTGCTCCCCTTATTCAAAAATTACAAAAAATCTGATCCAGCAAACTGTAGACCGGTGAGTTTAACGAGCATAGTCTGTAAATTGTTAGAGTCAATAATCAAAGAAAACAATGTAATGCATTTAGACAAATTTAATCTAATTAGAAATAGTGAGCATGGGTTTACTAGAGGGAGATCGTGCTTAACAAATCTATTAGAATTCATGGAGGAGGTTACTAAAATGATAGATAAAGGGGAGCCAGTGGATGTTATTTATTTAGTTTTTGCTAAGGCCTTTGATAGAGTACCTCATCGAAGATTATTTAGAAAGTCAAAATCACATGGAATATGTGGGGAAGTCGCCAAATGGATTGAAAGTTGGTTTACGGGAAGAAGGCAGATGGTGGGCATAAATAAGGAGTACTCTGAGTGGTGTGAAGTAAAAAGTGGAGTGCCACAGGGCTCGGTTTTGGGACCAATTTTGTTCTTGATATATTTAAATGATTTTGACATTGATATGGTATCCGTGATTGCAAAATTTGGTGATGACATAAAACTATGCAGTAGTGTCTCATCTAAAGCAGAAGTGGATATATTGATGTCAGATTTAGTTAAAATTCGAGAATTGTCTGTAAGCTGGCAAATGGAGTTTAATGTAGATAAATGTACAGTCATGCACATGGGTAGATCCAATATGGAACATAATTACAGAATGGGCGAGAACAATATTAAAAAGATAGATAAGGAAAGGGACCTAGGGGTTATAATAGATCATACAGGAAAGGTGAGTGAGCAAGTTCAGGTTTCAGTGAAAAAGGCAAATGCAATGTTAGGTATGATAAAAAGAAAAATTAAACATAGGAGCAAGGAAGTGATAGTAAAACGGTATAAAGCATTCGTTAGACCTAGATTGGAGAACTATGTACAGGTGTGGAGTCCTTATCGTAGAGGGGATATAAACATGCTGGAAAGAATTCAATAAAGAGCGACAAAGCTGATAGTGGGATTCCAGAATTACAGTTTTGAGGAAAGACTAAAAAAAACCGGACTACAGTGTCTAGAAGAGAGAAGAATTCGTGGTGACAATATAATCAAAAGGGCGGATAAATTAGACTAATAACAAGTTATTTTCAAAATTCAACACCTACAAGAACAAGCGGTCATAGCTACACATTAATTAAAGAAAGGTCCAGATTAGATATTGGGAAATATTTGTTTAGTGATAGAGTGGTATATACGTGGAATGCATTTGTACAGGAAGTAGTGGATGCAAGGACAATTAATGCATTTAAAAATGGATTAGATGCGCAAAGCTTTTAGATCAAGGTAATGTAAGTGAAACTGGTTGTAGACATACTATGCAGAGACTTCTAAACCAGTATAAAGACGTTAAGTAAAGTATGGTGTATGTCTTCTGTTGTCTGGTGTATATTGTTTTCTGTTGTCTAGTGTATATGTTTTCTGTTGTCTGGTGTATATTGTTTTATTTTGTCTAGTGTATGTTTTCTGTTGTCTAGTGTATATGTTTTCTGTTGTCTGTATATGTTTACTCTTGTCTAGTTTATATGTTTTATCTTGTCTAGTGTATATGTCTTCTGTTGTCTAGTGTATATGTTTCCTGTTATCCAGTCTATACGTTTTATGTTCTATAGTGTATATGTTTTCTGTTGTCTACTGTATATGTTTTCTGTTGTCTAGTGTATATGTTTTCTGTTGTCTACTGTATTTGTTTTCTGTTGTCAAGTGTATTTGTTTTCTGTTGTCTACTGTATATGTTTCCTGTTGTCTAGTGTATATGTTTTCTGTTGTCTAGTGTATATGTTTTCCAATTGTTTTTCAAATACGTATATGTACATTTTATGTGAAGCTTATATCAGAAAAAAAAACAGTCTACTAAAGATTTGAACCCTTCTTACTCGCCCCACTGTGCTGATATCCAAACCGTTCACCCATTCTCTCCTCTTGTGTTGACCCAATCAAAAGTGAGCTGCCTGCACACAAAAGCAAGGTCTACAAATCAAGTTGTCCGTTGAACAATTCCTTCTGGACGAAGGTCCAGCATCACTTCAAATAACATGATCGCATAGATACCTTGACTTCTTCTCTCAGCTAGACCCCTGTTTCTCTCAGCTAGACCCCTGTTTCTCTCAGCTAGACCGCTGCTTCTCTCAGCTGGACCCTGCTTCTCTGAGCTGGACCCTGCTTCTCTGAGCTGGACCTTTGCTTATCTTAACTGGACATCTGCTTATCTCATCTGTTTATCTCAACTGGACCCTTGCTTCTCTCAATTTGACCTCTGCTTCTCACAGATAGACCCCTGCGTTGCCTCTGTATTATTATTATTATGTACTCTGGCCATCTTGCAGGACTTTTAAAAACGTGTCCTCAATCACCCCAACACGCATGCCCTTGCTACGTGCTTCGAATTTTAGAATTTGGTCCGGAATTAATCATTTCGAAATTTTTTGGTTTAAACAAATTAACGTTGCACGTTTTGTTTATAAAATCAGTAATTGTAACCAATCAAATCTTGGAAATTGAGCAAAAGAGGGTTCTCAAAGTATGTTCATCGAACCATGGACTATTTGATACTACCATTGTTGATCTAAAATTGTGGTAGGAGTCACTGATCTAAGATTGTGGTAGGAGTCACTGATATGAGATTGGTGTAGGAGTCACTGATATCAGATTGTGGTAGGAGTCACTGATATGAGATTGGTGTAGGAGTCACTGATATCAGATTGTGGTAGGAGTCACTGATCTGAGATTGTTGTAGGAGTCACTGATCTGATATTGTGGTAGGAGTCACTGATATGAGATTGTTGCCGGAGTCACTGATATGAGATTGTGGTAGGACTCACTGATCTGAGATTGTTGTGGGAGTCACTGATCTGAGATTGTTGTAGGAGTCACTGATCTGAGATTGTGGTAGGAGTCACTGATCTGAGATTGTGGTAGGAGTCACTATTTTCTGAGATTGTTGTAGGAGTCACTGATCTGAGATTGGGGTAGGAGTCACTGATCTTAGATTGTTGTAGGAGTCACTGATCTGAGATTGTTGTAGGAGTCACTGATCTGAGATTGTGGTAGGAGTCACTGATCTGAGATTGTGGTAGGAGTAACTGATCTGAGATTGTTGTAGGAGTCACTGATCTGAGATTGGGGTAGGAGTCACTGATCTTAGATTGTGGTAGGAGTCACTGATCTGAGATTGTGGTAGGAGTCACTGATCTTAGATTCTGACTCACTATAAGTTAGAAGCTGTTATATGAGTCATGGATATTTTGACTCCATGTATGTCTGTTGCCGGGTTTATGTGTGTTTTGACATCTTTTCTGTGTTTATGACCGTCCAATAAGTGATCAGCCTGTGCATTTGACCGTCCATAAGTGATGAGTGCATGCAATCACCGTCCAGTAAGTTCCCTGTTGGAATGTTGACCCAGGTGCGTATGTTTAACCGTCCAGTGTGTGTTGCGAGTGTGTGTATATATATATATATGTGTGTGTGTTCGTGTGTTCGTGTATGCGTGTATATATGTGTGTGTGTGTGTATGTGTCCGTGTGTGTGTGTGTGTATATATATATAAATGTGCATGTGTTCGTGTGTGTGTGTATAAATGTTTATGTGTTCGTGTGTGAATATATATGTGTGTGTATGCATATGTGTGTATATGTATGTGTATGTGGGTGGAGGGGTGTGTGTGTGTCTATCTTTGGCCATCCAGAAAGTGATACACGAATCGTATAACATAAAACGTGAATTAGATACTCGATACAATCGTAAACACTATTTTGTTGAACTGTTTCAGAAACCGTTACCCATAGCAACGTGCTCCTATGACAACAGTATCTGCAACATTCTTGTCAAGGACGGAACAGACAACTCTACACATCTCCGCCATCTTTGCTTGTGCGCAGACGGGAAGACTTGCCCTCGATCTGTCCACGAGGATCATTTGGCTGTATTTTTACAAGGGAAATGGTTTGTTCATTCTAAGAATGTCTGCCTTTATAGTTATCTATCTATCTATCTATCTATCTATCTATCTATCTATCTATCTATCTATCTATCTATCTATCTATCTATCTATCTATCTATCTATCTATCTATCTATCTATCTATCTATCTATCTATCTATCTACCTATCTATCTATCTATCTATCTATCTATCTATCTATCTATCTATCTATCTGTCTATATATCTTTCTATCTATCTATCTATCTATCTATCTATCTATCTATCTATCTATCTATCTATATATATATATATATGTCTTGCTGTCTGTCTATCTATACTTATGTGTGTATGTCTGATTTTCGATCTGTCTCTCTCTCTCGCTTTCTCTCTCCGTCTGTCTTATGTCTGTCTATATGTATGTATGTCTGTCTGTCTCTCTCTCTCTTTCTGTATGTCTGTCTGTCTGCATGTCTCTGTCGCAGAGTCCAAATTTCACTGAGTAGTGATTTATCTAAAGTGTAACAACATGTGTCCACACCACGACATGACTACACACAGTAAACACTCGTCAACAACATGTGTCCACACCACGACATGACTACACACAGTAAACACTCGTCAACAACATGTGTCATATTTAATAACAACACTTACAATCAACAACAATATTAGCATACACAACAAAATACGTCTGAGCTAAATAATCATAATATATATATATATGGAATTACAGCGAAGGTTGTAAGCACTAGCTTTTGAACTAATGAAATCCAGTTCTAGTCGCTACCCTCCACCCCCCTTACCTGCCCACTCGACACACTCTCACAATCTCGTCTTCACGATCGTATCATGAGCTCTGTCGTTCTGTGCACTCATACACACGGATATCACTTCAGCCAGGTGATCTGTACATTCACAATTACTTCCCATTCACAATTGCAATCAATCAATTACCATCTTCTTCTTCGTCTTCTTCGTTCGTTCTCAATCTCCCGCTACCAAACACTGAAAGGGCTTAAGTAACAGAATGTAGTCCAGAGAACGGAATGCGTTGTGTCGTAGTTTACAGCTTGACTGCGATATTTGCACCTTTCGGCCCAACACATCCGACTTCAGCAAGCATTTTTTTAGTACCGGGTTAGCATTCCCTCTTCGATCCCTTCTCCTTAGCCAGTCTGCCCTGCTGCAGTCTGTTATCCAGGATCACCGCGTGGAGGTGTAGAAGGGTCTTGGCAGCTCTGGTTCGCTGGCTCTGACGCTAGCAGTCAACTATGGGTCGCTGACCACTGCAGCTCTTGCGCTGCTCAGCGTCTTGATCCCCAATTACGATATGTGCATTTACAACTACTTCGTTCAAATCCTCCTAGGCGGAATCACGTTTTCACTTATGGTCACACACTCAGTCGATCTGTGCATACACATGTTTCACAACACACATCGTTGACTCGGTGTCCTGCACATTTTCAGATCTATTCTAGTCACAGTGTGTCCAACACACACACACTTATAGCGGAACTGGCCGAAACTCGAAGGTGTATGCTGGTTCTGTCACACTGCAATTCATTCTTTCTCTCATAAATTCCTAGTCAGCCTGCTACATAGTCTCTCTCTCTCTTTCTTTCTTTATCTTTCTCTCTCTCTCTCTCTCTCTCTCTCTCTCCAGGCCAGTCTGCCGAGTTTATCTTTTATATAGTTTCAAACAACTTCATGGCCGTCCAATGGTCTTCTGGTGGTTGTCTGACTTAGCCATCACCCAAGTTTGGATCTATCTCCAACTAGTTTTTATTGGACGAATCACTCAGAATTCCTGTCACTCTAAATGTCGCAGCAGGCCGTGGCGGTCTCTGACTGTCACCAACCATCCATTTTCTAAATCAGAATGCCAGAGTGGTCAGCTCGTAACCCCGACCTGTACCAGACACATTCTTTCACTGACCTCTCGTTTCCTTTGTCTACATAGTGTCAAGACGGTGATTGACAGTGGCACAGTCAGGTAACCTTTGTTCCCAAAGTTACCGATCCTATCATCCATGCCCTTAACTGGAAGTCACCAAGGACTAGCTCATCTTCGTTGATTGACTGGAAGCCTATTTATTCTTGCTTCTGTCTCTTTAAGACACCAATATCATTTGTCCTCCTGGCCTCATCGACTATTGTCGGCCAGAGTCGTGCAAGCAAAGTCGTATGTGCTTGCCTTCCAAACGTCTTTAATGCCATTCATATTTAAGGATGAGCTCGAGTGTCAGAAACCAGGACTTGTATAGAGGAAAATGCTAGTTTGTCCATCACAAGTGATGAAGACCACTCTCATTGGAAAATAGAGTAGGAATAACGCTCAACAAAGCCAGGTCGGCGAAGTGTATTTGTGTGCTATTTTAGAGATCGTGATGAGCTGAAGAAAGGAATAAAAGATATTGATTCGCTGAATGAATTGGAGAATTGAGGTGCACTAGAGAAGGACAAGCTTGCTAAACATGGATGAGAAATGTTGAGCAGAACATGGTAAGATAGACTAAGGTATGGAATGTATTCAATCTGGAGATATTACGTGAGAGAATCTCACAAGATTTCTGTCTCAGATCCATGTCTTTACAAAGAATAACTGGATACCATAAATGTAAGACACATGTCTACTTGACGTTGGTGACCTGAGGCGCTAATGGATTAGGATCAGTCTCTCGTTATTTGTCAAAACAAGGTCCTATAATGTCTGTAGGTCTTACCAACGATAGGTCATGTATCAATGGTAGCAATAGTTGGCGCAGATTATCTTACCAGAGGGGCCCCTCTTTGTCTCAAGCTAGCAACCTTTGTGTGTGACCCCGTGTTGCGGCCATGTCCCCTCCCATGGTTTTCCCCAATAAAGATATGTTCCCAGATTTGAATGACATCATATAAGAAGCCAAAAGACCCATATGTTCCCAGATTTGAATGACATCATATAAGAAGCCAAAAGACCCATATGTTCCAAGACTTGCATGACATCATATAAGAAGACAATTGATCAATCAAATCAGATTTGAACAGCTTGTGCGTGTAATAATTGGACTATTTCCCACTATATCTAATCTATTTACTCGTTTTAGGAACTGATGAATCTTCGTTATTTTTTCATGTGTCACTGATGTTTACTGTTCATCTCTTGTCACACAAGTTTACCATTCCTAAATCAAATACCTCAATCGCTTTAATCAACACAGGCTGTTGACCTGTGGCCAGGTAGCCTCGGTCTGTGAGCCAGGACAGGCTAGCGTACAGTTAATCTCTGACACCCTCCAAGGGCAGGACACCAACTATCAGGTAACTCTCTACAACAAGTGAATGACTGCTCACATTGGGCCCATTGTGTGCTTTCAACATGTCATGTGAGCTCCAGTGTGTGCTGCCAACATGTCATGTGAGTTCCAGTGTGTGCTGCTAACATGTCATGTGAGTTCCAGTGTGTGCTGCCAACATGTCATGTGAGCTCCAGTGTGTGCTGCCAACATGTAATGTGAGCTCCAGTGTGTGCTGTCAACATGTCATGTGAGTTCCAGTGT
The DNA here is from genome assembly GCA_036924085.1 of Ariolimax columbianus. Lineage (NCBI taxonomy): Eukaryota > Metazoa > Mollusca > Gastropoda > Stylommatophora > Arionidae > Ariolimax > Ariolimax columbianus. The sequence continues at coordinate 401,371 of JAVGWX010000021.1, forward strand.
GTGCTGCCAACATGTCATGTGAGCTCCAGTGTGTGCTGTCAACATGTCATGTGAGCTCCAGTGTGTGCTGTCAACATGTCATGTGAGCTCCAGTGTGTGCTCCCAGCATGTCATGTGAGCTCCCGTGTGTGCTGCCAACATGTCATGTGAGATCAAAAGTTTACCCTGTTCTCAGAAAGATGGAAAGTCTCAGTTGTGTATTCAACTTTTGTTGGGTTGGAGAGGAACCAGTTCTTGTCTCTATGTCTTTTTATACAGCTATACGATGAGGTATCCAGTTTCTTCTTGGTAAACTGAATCATGACAAAGTAAGCCATCAACATCACGTGACACAATTATTCCCAAAGCTGCGCGCTCAATCTGGTTACATTCAGATGATGGCTGCTGATGATTAATGGGACAAAATGACTTTTGGCATTGATGGGACAATGTTGACTGCTATGATTGATGGGACAAAATGACTGCTGGGATTGATGGGACAAAATGACTTTTGGCATTGAGGGGACAAAATGACTGCTAGGATTGATGGGACAAAACTACTCCCTCGCCACCTTTCACTCACAACCCCACACTCCTCACCGCCCACTCCTCACATTTTCTTCACCACCCCACACTCTCCACCTTTCCCTCACCACTCCACAGTCTCTACCAAACACTCCCCACCTTTCCCTCAGCACCAAAGACTCCCCACCTTTCTCTCACCACCGCACACTTTCCTCCCCACACTTCTCACCTTTCCGTCACCACCACACACTGTCCACTCACACTCCCCACATTTCCCTCATCACCACACACTCTCCATCTATTTCTCACCACCAATCACTCTCCACCACACACTCCCAACTTTTTCTCTCACCAACTCAAACTCCCCACCGTTTTCTCACCACCCCCAGATTTCCCTCTCCACCACACACTCCCAAATTTCGCTCACCACCAAACACTCACCACCTCACACTCTCTACCATACTCTCCTCACATTTCCCTCACCACTCCACACTCCCCACCTTTTCCTCACCACACCTCACTATAACCTTTCCCTCACCACTACGCACTCCCCACCTTTCCTTCACCACCCCACACTCACCACGTTTCCCTCACCACCCCACACTCTCCACCACACACTCCTCACATTTCGCTCCCCACTCCACACTCTCCACCACACACTCCCCACCTTTCTCTCACCACTCCACACTCCCCACCTTTCCCTCACGACTCCCTACTGCCCAACTTTACCTCACCATTCCACACGCCCCACCTTTCCCTCACAACCACACACTGCCCACCTTTCCCTCACCACCACACACTCTCAACCATTTCTTCACCACCACACAGTCTCCACCTTTTCCTCACCACCCCACATTTCCCACCTTTCCCTTACCACCCCACACTCCTCACAATTCCCTCTCAACCACACATTCACCACCTTACCCTCTCCACCACACATTCCCCACCTTTCTCTCACACTCCACACTCACCATGTTTCCCTCACCACCCAACAATCTCCACCTTTCCCTCACCACCCAACACTCTCCACCTTACCCTCACCACCTCACACTCCCAACCATTCCCTCACCACCACACACTCTCCACCTTTTCCTAACCACCACACCTTTCCCTCACCACCCCACACTCCCAACCGTTCCATCACCACCCTACACTCCCCACCTTTCCATCACCACCCCACACTCTCGACCTTTTCCTAAACCACCCCACACTCCCAATATTTCCCTCACCACCCCACACTCCCCACCTTTCCCTCACCACCCCACACTCCCCACCTTTCTCTCACCACCACACACACTCCTACCTTCCCTCACCACCCCACACTCCCCACCTATCCCTCACCACCCCACACTCCCCACCTTTCCTTCACCCCCCTACACTCCCCACTTTTCCATCACCACCACACACTTCCCACCTTTCCCTAAACATCACACAGTCCCCACCTTTCCTTCAACACCACACACTCTCCACCTTTTCCTCACCTCCACACGCTCACCACCACACACTTCCCACTTTTCCCTCTCCACCACACACTTCCCACCTTTCAATCACCACCACACACTTCCCACCTTTCCCTCACCACCACACACTTCCCACCTTTCCCTCTCCACCACACACTTCCCACCTTTCAATCACCACCACACGCCCCCCACCTTTCCCTCACCACCACACACTTCCCACCTTTCCCTCACCACCACACACTTCCCACCTTTCCATCACCACCACACGCTCCCCACCTTTCCATCACCACCACACACTCCCCACCTTTCCCTCACCACCACACACTTCCCACCTTTCCATCACCACCACACACTCCCCACCTTTCCCTCACCATCACACGCTCCCCACCTTTCCCTCACCACCACACACTCCCCACCTTTTCTTCACCACCACACACTCTCCAACTTTCCCTCACCACCACACAATCACCACACCAAATTCCTCAAATTTCACTCCCCACCACACATTCCATTTTAGCTTTTGGATTGCCCATTTTAGCTCTCGTGTGTGCGATTTTAGCTATTAGGTGCGCCATGTTAGCTCTCAGGTGGGCCATTTTAACTCTCAGGTGAGCCATTTTGGCTCTTAATTATGTCATTTTAGCTCTCAGGTGGACCATTTTAGCTCTCATGTTGGCCATTTTCGCTCTCAGGTGAGCCATTTTAGCACTCGGTGAGCCATTTTAGCTCTCAGGTGGGCGATTTTAGCTCTCGGTTGAGCCTTGTCAGCTCTGAAGTGGGCCATTTTAGCTCTCAGATGAGCCATTTTAGCACCTAATTGGGTCATTTCAGCTCTCAGGTGAGTCATTATAGCACTCAGGTGAGACATTTTAGCTCTCAGGTGAACCATTTTAGCTCTGAGGTGAGCCATTTTAGCTCTCAGTGGAGCCATTTTAGCTCTTAGGTGAGTCATTTTAGCTCTCATGTGGGCCATTTTAGCTCTAAGGTGAGCCAGTTTAGCTCTCAGGTGAGCATTTTAGCTTTCATGTGGGCGATAACAGTAGAATCGCATATGTGAATAATCTGTATTTAAAATATATTGTTAGCCTGGCAATGCAGAGGCTACACAACTTGAGGAAGTTACAATAGAATACCAGTAAACCACAGAATACCAGTAAACCACATAATACCAGCAAACCACAGATGACCAGCAAACCACAAAATACCAACAAACCACAGATGACCAGCGAACCACATAATACCAACAAACCAACTGAAATGAAAATTTTGAGAGCATGTGTTTATCCATTGACAATATACTGCTATAAAACATGGACCCAAACCTCGAGGAAAGGAATCGAGTTCTTAGAATCAAAATGTTATAGAACAATGAATACAGTTGAGGATAACAAGATGGCAGACATTGGGCAACAGTTGAACGTAGAGGGGAACTGGTTCATCAATTACACCATGAACAAAAACTTGAAAAATTTGGCCACACCAAACGAGACAACCTTCTAGGAGAACGGTGATAGAAGGTGCCGAGGAAGAGATGCAGAGGCAGACCAAGATGGGGATAGCACCAGGTAATGCTTAGGGAGGACTCTAGAGCAGGATGGAGATTTGACAACAGATCGAATTTCTTTCAGACTGGCTGTGATAGTTGCAGCAGCGGACCATGACTCTGGACCAGACTGGATAATTTACACCAGATCGAGTCTTTCAGACCGCTGTGACGGAAGCGACGTCATGCGGAGGATACGCCACATGATGATGATAACGTATTAAAACAATAAAAATACACAGACTCGGTGGACGATCACAAAATGTTCTCCAATTTATGCTAGTGGGAGGTCAGGAGATGTCGATGGGTGGTAAGGAGATGTTAGTGGGAGGTAAGGAGATGTTAGTCGGAGGTAAGGAGATGTTAGTGGGAGGTAAGGAGATGTTAGTGGGCGGTAAGGAGATGTTAGTGGGAGGTAAAAAGATGATAGTGGGAGGTAAAGAGATGATAGTGGGAGGTAAGGAGATGTTAGTGGGAGGTAATGAGATGTTAGTGGGAGGTAAGGAGATGTTAGTGGGCGGTAAGGAGATGATAGTGGGAGGTAAAGAGATTTTAGTGGGCGGTAAGGAGATGTTAGTGGGAGGTAAAGAGATTTTAGTGGGCGGTAATGAGATGTTAGTGGGAGGTAAGGAGATGTTAGTGGGAGATAAAGAGATTTTAGTGGGCGGTAATGAGATGTTAGTGGGAGGTAAGGAGATGTTAGTGGGAGGTAAGGAGATGTTAGTGGGAGGTAAGGAGATGTTAGTGGGAGGTAAGGAGATGTTAGTGGGAGGTAAGCAGATGTTAGTGGGAGGTAAGGAGATGTTAGTAGGCGGAGATGTTAGTGGGAGGTAAGGAGATGTTAGAGGGAGGTAAGGAGATGTTAGTGGGAGGTAATGAGATGTTAGTGGGAGGTAAGGAGATGTTAGTGGGAGGTAAGGAGATGTTAGTGGGAGGTAAGGAGATGTTAGTGGGCGGTAAGGAGATGTTAGTGGGAGGTAAGGAGATGTTAGTAGGCGGAGATGTTAGTGGGAGGTAAGGAGATGTTAGTGGGAGGTAAGGAGATGTTAGTGGGAGGTAAGGAGATGTTAGTAGGCGGAGATGTTAGTGGGAGGTAAGGAGATGTTAGTGGGCGGTAAGGAGATGTTAGTGGGAGGTAAGGAGATGTTAGTGGGAGGTAAGGAGATGTTAGTGGGCGGTAAGGAGATGTTAGTGGGAGGTAAGGAGATGTTAGTGGGCGGTAAGGAGATGTTAGTGGGAGGTAAGGAGATGTTAGTGGGAGGTGAGGAGATGTTAGTGGGAGGTAAGGAGATGTTAATGGGCGGTAAGGACATGTTAGCCCCACCAAAGCTATAAGAGTGGGAGCCAAATATAGAAACTTTGACGAACCCTAGTCTAGTCTGCGGCATCAGGCGAGTCACTTTTGATAATATACACGAGTCACAGCGCTGCACACAGATTCCAACACTAGTCACAGCGCTACACACAGATTCGAACACTAGTCACAGCGCTGCACACAGATTCCAACAGTAGTCACGCGCTGCACATGATCCCAACACTAGTCACAGCGCTGCACACAGATTCCAACACTAGTCACGCCACTGCACACAGATTCCAACACGAGTCACGCCACTGCACACCAAATTTCCTACAATGACCTAGGTTTTAGGAAATTATATGGCTGGTGGATCCCAAGTCAGCTGGCATTGAGGTAATGTGATCAATCCAAAATTGGTTGAAGCTCAGCATGTAATATTTGTTTCTAGACGACATCCACAATCAAGTGGACAGGTGAACATCCACAATCTAGTGGACCTCCACAATCAAGTGGACAGGTGGACATCCACAATCTAGTGGACCTCCACAATCAAGTGGACAGGTGGACATCCACAATCTAGTGGACCTCCACAATCTAATGGACAGGTGGACATCCACAACCTAGTGGACATCCACAATCCAGTGGACAGGTGGACATCCACAATCCAGTGAACAGGTGGACATCCACAATCTAGTGGACAGGTGGACATCCACATTCCAGTAGACAGGTGGACATCCACAATCTAGTGGACAAGTGGACATCCACAACATAGTGGACAGGTGGACATCCACAACCTAGTGGACAGGTGGACATCCACAATCTAGTGGACATCCACAATCTACTGGACAGGTGGACATCCACAATCTAGTGGACATGTGGACATCCACAATCTACTGGACAGGTGGACATTCCCAATTTTGTGGGCAGGTGGCCCTGTCTACTATGAGCACGGGGAATGTATGAAAGATAAGTCACATGTTGCATTTGTCTTCTTGTAAAATAAAAGTTATTGATCATATTAATGTTACTCAATGACTGCCACTCGTATGTTTGGAATGAACGCAGAGTATCAAGTCTGTGTTTATTTCTTAAATGAGACAAGGCAATCAGTTTATTTCATCTGCGATGTTCAGTATCTTCTCTTCTAATGTTCAATTTAGGTTATGTGCGCATGTCCCAGATTCGAATATGACACTAAGGGCAGGAAGAGGTCGACAGAGAGTGGAGAGAGGCTGAGAGAGGGTGGAGAGAGTCCGACAAAGAGCAGAGAGAGGCCGACAGAGGGTGGAGAGAGGCCGACAGAGGGCAGAGAGAGGTCGACAGAGGGTGGAGAGAGGTCGACAGAGGGTGGAGAGAGGTCGACAGAGAGCAGAGAGAGGCCGACAGAGGGTGGAGAGAGGTCGACAGAGAGCAGAGAGAGGCCGACAGAGGGTGGAGAGAGGTCGACAGAGGCCGGAAAGATCAAGTTTGAAATTTATTGCAAGGGTAAGTACATGAAAGACAAGATAATTTATAAGGTGGCTTCAACTAGAGACTACTAACACACTTCCATCAACTAGAGACTACTAACACACTTCCATCAACTAGAGACTACTAACACACTTCCATCAACTAGAGACTACTAACACACTTCCATCAACTAGAGACTACTAACACACTTCCATCAACTAGAGACTACTAACACACTTCCATTAACTAGAGACTACTAACACACTTCCATCAACTAGAGACTACTAACGCACTTCCATCAACTAGAGACTACTAACACACTTCCATCAACTAGAGACTACTAACACACTTCCATCAACTAGAGACTACTAACACACTTCCATCAACTAGAGACTACTAACACACTTCCATCAACTAGAGACTACTAACACACTTCCATCAACTAGAGACTACTAACACACTTCCATCAACTAGAGACTACTAACACACTTCCATCAACTAGAGACTACTAACACACTTCCATCAACTAGAGACTACTAACACACTTCCATCAACTAGAGACTACTAACACACTTCCATCAACTAGAGACTACTAACACACTTCCATCAACTAGAGACTACTAACACACTTCCATCAACTAGAGACTACTAACACACTTCCATCAACTAGAGACTACTAACACACTTCCATCAACTAGAGACTACTAACACACTTCCATCAACTAGAGACTACTAACACACTTCCATCAACTAGAGACTACTAACACACTTCCATCAACTAGAGACTACTAACACACTTCCATCAACTAGAGACTACTAACACACTTCCATCAACTAGAGACTACTAACACACTTCCATCAACTAGAGACTACTAACACACTTCCATCAACTAGAGACTACTAACGCACTTCCATCAACTAGAGACTACTAACGCACTTCCATCAACTAGAGACTACTAACGCACTTCCATCAACTAGAGACTACTAACACACTTCCATCAACTAGTGACTACTAACGCACTTCCATGAACTAGTGACTACTAACACACTTCCATTAACTTATGACTACTAACACACTTCCATAGACTTATGACTACTAACACATCTCCATAGACTTATGACTACTAACACACTTCCATTAACTTATGACTACTAACACACTTCCATCAACTAGAGACTACTAACACACTTCCATTAACTAGAGACTACTAACACACTTCCATCAACTAGAGACTACTAACACACTTCCATCAACTAGAGACTACTAACACACTTCCATCAACTAGAGACTACTAACACACTTCCATCAACTAGAGACTACTAACACACTTCCATCAACTAGAGACTACTAACACACTTCCATCAACTAGAGACTACTAACACACTTCCATCAACTAGAGACTACTAACACACTTCCATCAACTAGAGACTACTAACGCACTTCCATCAACTAGAGACTACTAACACACTTCCATCAACTAGAGACTACTAACACACTTCCATCAACTAGAGACTACTAACACACTTCCATCAACTAGAGACTACTAACACACTTCCATCAACTAGAGACCACTAACACACTTCCATCAAATAGAGACTACTAACACACTTCCATCAACTAGAGACTACTAACACACTTCCATCAACTAGAGACTACTAACACACTTCCATCAACTAGAGACTACTAACGCACTTCCATCAACTAGAGACTACTAACACACTTCCATCAACTAGAGACTACTAACACACTTCCATCAACTAGAGACTACTAACACACTTCCATCAACTAGAGACTACTAACACACTTCCATCCACTAGAGACTACTAACACACTTCCATCAACTAGAGACTACTAACACACTTCCATCAACTAGAGACTACTAACACACTTCCATCAACTAGAGACTACTAACACACTTCCATCAACTAGAGACTACTAACACACTTCCATCAACTAGAGACTACTAACACACTTCCATCAACTAGAGACTACTAACACACTTCCATCAACTAGAGACTACTAACACACTTCCATCAACTAGAGACTACTAACACACTTCCATCAACTAGAGACTACTAACACACTTCCATCAACTAGAGACTACTAACACACTTCCATCAACTAGAGACTACTAACACACTTTCATCAACTAGAGACTACTAACACACTTCCATCAACTAGAGAATACTAACACACTTCCATCAACTAGAGACTACTAACACACTTCCATCAACTAGAGACTACTAACACACTTCCATCAACTAGAGACTACTAACGCACTTCCATCAACTAGAAACTATTAACGCACTTCCATCAACTAGAGACTACTAACGCACTTCCATCAACTAGAGACTACTAACACACTTCCATCAACTAGTGACTACTAACGCACTTCCATGAACTAGTGACTACTAACACACTTCCATTAACTTATGACTACTAACACACTTCCATAGACTTATGACTACTAACACACCTCCATAGACTTATGACTACTAACACACTTCCATTAACTTATGACTACTAACACACTTCCATCAACTAGAGACTACTAACACACTTCCATCAACTAGAGACTACTAACACACTTCCATCAACTAGAGACTACTAACACACTTCCATCAACTAGAGACTGCTAACACACTTCCATCAACTAGAGACTACTAACACACTTCCATCAACTAGAGACTACTAACACACTTCCATCAACTAGAGACTACTAACACACTTCCATCAACTAGAGACTACTAACACACTTCCATCAACTAGAGACTACTAACGCACTTCCATCAACTAGAGACTACTAACGCACTTCCATCAACTGGAGACTACTAACGCACTTCCATCAACTAGAGACTACTAACACACTTCCATCAACTAGTGACTACTAACGCACTTCCATGAACTAGTGACTACTAACACACTTCCATTAACTTATGACTACTAACACACTTCCATAGACTTATGACTACTAACACACTTCCATAGACTTATGACTACTAACACACTTCCATTAACTTATGACTACTAACACACTTCCATAGACTTATGACTACTAACACACTTCCATTAACTTATGACTACTAACACACTTCCATAGACTTATGACTACTAACACACTTCCATAGACTTATGACTACTAACACACTTCCATCAACGTTTGACTACTAAGACACTTCCATCAACGTATGACTACTAACACACTTCCATCAACGTATGACTACTAAGACACTTCCATCAACGTATGATTACTAAGACACGTCCATCAACGTATGACTACTAACACACATCCATCAAAGTATGACTACTAAGACACTTCCATCAACGTATGACTACTAAGACACGTCCATCAAAGTATGACTACTAACACACTTCCATCAACGTATGACTACTAAGACACTTCCATCAACGTATGATTTCTAAGACACGTCCATCAACGTATGACTACTAACACACCTCCATCAAAGTATGACTACTAAGACACTTCCATCAACGTATGACTACTAAGACACGTCCTTCCAAGTATGACTACTAACACACTTCCATCAACGTATGACTACTAAGACACGTCCATCAACGTATGACTACTAACACACTTCCATCAACGTATGACTACTAGCACACTTCCATCAACGTATGCCTATAACACATTTCGTCTGACAGAATATTTACCGACGTGTGCTCTCGCCGATGTCTGTGGGTCTAAGATTAGAAAGTTAGAAGGTTAGAAGGTTAGAAGGTTAACTTACCAGAATGAATTGATGTTGTTTTCTGTCCATGTATTTATTTCCTTAATTTGTTTCAGTCTCTGTATTATTATCTCTCTGTGTGTAATATGTGACTTGTGGCCTCTCTCTGTGTGTAATATGTGACTTGTGGCCTCTCTCTGTGTGTAATATGTGACTTGTGGCCTCTCTCTGTGTGTAATATGTGACCTGGGACCTCTATCTGTGAGTACTATGTGACATATGATCTCTCTCTGTGTGTACTATGTGACATATGATCTCTCTCTGTGTGTACTATGTGACATGGGACCTCTCTCTGTGTGTAATATGTAACATATGATCTGTCTCTCTGTGTTATATGTGACATTCGATCTCTATCTGTCTGTAATATGTGACATGGAACCTCTCTCTGTGTGTACTATGTGACATGGGACCGACCTCTCTCTGTGTGTAATATGTGACAAGGGACCTCTCTCTGTGTGTATTATGTGACATATGATCTCTCTCTCTGTGTAATATGTGACATGTGATCTCTCTCTGTGTGTAATGTGTGACATGGGACCTCTCTCTGTGTGTACTATGTGACATGGGACCTCTCTCTGTGTGTATTATGTGACATATGATCTGTCTCTCTGTGTAATATGTGACATGTGATCTCTCTCTGTGTGTAATGTGTGACAAGGGACCTCTCTTTGTCTGTAATATGTGATATGGGACCTGTACATGTGTGTAATATATGACATGTGACCTCTCTATGTGTGCCAAATATGGTGGGTGGTTTTGCTCCATGCGTCATATTGACCTATGACCTCTCTTCCTATCATATTTTATGTTTGAGATTCCTCATATCATGTATGATATGTGACACCTCTCACTGTGAGGCATGACCTATAACCTCTCTCCCTATCATGTATGATCTGACACTCCTCTCCCTGTCGTGTATGACCTGTGACCTCTCTCCCTGTTATGTATAACCTGTGACCTCTCTCCCTGTCAAGGATGACCTGTGACCTCTCTCTCCGTCATGTATGACCTGCGACCTCTCTCCCCGTCATGTATGATCTGTGACCTATCTCCCTGTCAAGTATGACATGTGACCTCTCTCCCTGTCATGAATGACCTGTGACCTCTCCCCCTGTCATGTATGATGTTTGATCACACCCACGTGCATCTCTTATGCCTATGTTCGTCAGTCCGTCTCGTGACTTCAGTTCGTCTCGTGACTTCAGTCCGTCTCGTGACTTCAGTCCGTCTCGTGACTTCAGTCCGTCTCGTGACTTCAGTCCGTCTCGTGACTTCAGTCCGTCTCGTGACTTCAGTTCGTCTCGTGACTTCAGTCCGTCTCGTGACTTCAGTTCGTCTCGTGACTTCAGTCCGTCCAATGTTTTTAGTTTTATTGTTACTGCAGTCATTCTTGTGACTTCAGTCCGTCCAGTAGTTTTAGTTACCTTGTTACTGCAGCCATTCTTGTGACTTCAGTCTGTCCAGTAGTTTTAGTTTCCTTGTAACTGCAGTCTTTTGCAGACGTGGTATATGTGTGGTTTCCGTCCATCTAAAAGCCTTGTGCAATGCTACAGAAATCCATGTGGAAGGCAGAAAACAATCCTTCCCGTTCTTCAACAGTTGTTCTGATTCTGTCGATAAAAAAATGAAAGCTAGATCGAGCGTTCATCAATAAACTATATAATGTCATGCCACAACATAAACATATATGGACATTACATAAACAGGTATGGCCATTACATAAACATATACTGTCATTACATAAACATATATGGTCATTACATAAACATCTATGATAGGAACAATCAGATCGATGCTAACCATGATTGCAACAATCACATCGATTTCAAAGGCAGCCAGTACCCCAGCACCCACTCACAGCACAAATCGCATTTCCCCTGTCACTCAAGCTTCGCTAGAGGAGCGACGTAGGATGGCCCTTTCTCCAGACAAATAACCAGCTTTCACCGCCTTAAGCAAGATGTGCGGCCAAAGAAGATCATCAAAACTTTGCGAATGTCTGCTGAAAGCTGCTGAATATCGGCGCATCATCAAATTATCTACTCGTAATCTTGCCGAACATCGCCAAATCACTCCTTATCTGAGAACTTCCGGTGGGTCTCGCACAACGTCGAGGCAGGGAGTCAATCTGTTCAGATCATCAGAACCCCGTGTCATTGCCTCGCCATCCACTTTTCCGCCTCTTCCAGACTTCCTGATCTCATAAATTCGACAAGCTATCGATGCAATGCCATCTGGAAAATTACCAGGTGAAGATGACATAACTGAGGAGGTCATCCGTGCTTGCGGTCTACCCCATTACCAAGCCATAGTGCAAAGTTGTACACGCTATCTTTATTCGGGAGAAAACCTGCTGTCTGGCACAACTCGAGGACACCTTCTGGTGTCTGGCACAACTCGAGGACACCATCTGGTGTCTGGCACAACTCGAGGACATCACCTGATATCTGTCACAATTCGAGGACACCACCTGCTACCTGGCACAATTGGAGGACACCACTTGGTGTCTGGCACAACTGGAGGACACCACCGGGTGTATGGCACAACTCGAAGACAACACCTGCTACCTGACACAACTCGAAGACAACACTTGCTACCTGGCACAACTGGAGGACACCACCTGGTGTATGGCACAACTCGAGGACAACACCTGCTACCTGGCACAACTCGAGGACAACACCTGCTATCTGTCACAACTTGAAGACAACACCTGCTATATGTCACAACTCGAGGACACCACTCTAACACTAGAAGCGAGACAAAGAGGATCTAGTAAACTATCGTCCAATGACTCTCCTCCCGGTCACTTACAAGCTGTTTATAAAATGCGTCCTTGCCAGAGTCCGCACCACTATGGAAGAATCGCAACCAGTCCAACAGGCAGACTTGCGGCCTTCGTACAACACAATGGACCCTATCTCAACATGTTGCCGCCTTATTGAAGCAGCCCGATAGTTCCAGACGCCCTTCATTTTCACCATCATCGGCTATAAAAAGGCTTTTGATTCGGTAGAACCACATTTTGTCTGGTGTTCGCTGTTGGAACAAGGTGTCGATCCTGGTTCCATCTGAGTTCTCACCAATAGTTATACGAACTGCACTGCCACATTTATTCCCCTTCAACGTCCAATTGTGGTACCAATTCAAAAGGTGGTCCACTAGGGCGATCTAATCTCACCGAACCTCTCCTTCGCATGTTTGGAATCAATTAGCCGATGCAACTGGGACACCTCTGGTAGTCTTATTGACGGCAGACGCCTCAATCACCTTCGATCTGGCGATGACATCGTGCTCATCACAGAGCCAGCAGCAGAAACCAACAAAAGGATACAGCTACTGGATGGAGAGGGCCAGAAAGAGGGACTGGAACAGCAGAAACCAACAAAAGGATGCAGCTACTGGATAGAGAGGGCAAGAAAGCGGGCATGGAGATAGATGAATGTCTCGAAACTCAAAGTGTTGCTCAATCGCTTGGCCACTTGTGATCCAGTCTTCCTTGTTGAGGTATGACTAGAGGATGTGATCCAGTCTTGGTGAGGTACGATTAGAGGATGTGATCCAGTCTTGGTGAGGTACGACTAGAGGATGTGATCCAGTCTTGGTGAGGTACGACTAGAGGATGTGATCCAGTCTTGGTGAGGTACGATTAGAGGATGTGATCCAGACTTCCTTGGTGAGGTACGACTAGAGGATGTGATCCAGTCTTGGTGAGGTACGACTAGAGGATGTGATCCAGTCTTGGTGAGGTACGACTAGAGGATGTGATCCAGTCTTGGTGAGGTACGACTAGAGGATGTGATCCAGTCTTGGTGAGGTACGACTAGAGGATGTCAACGAGTACATTTATCTTTTACGTCTTCTCAATATTGAGAATAAACTGGAACCTGAACTGACAAGACGTCGCGGGTTGGGCAGTCTTCTCGTCTATTAACACGGTCCTGGACAGTTCCATGACCATGACCTACGAGCCTCCCTCTTAAATTCCGCTGTACTCCCTGCGATCTGCTACGGTGCCAAGACGTGGACACTCATAAACTACTAGATGACACATTTAGAGTGAGCCCAGCTTCCCTTGAGAGACGCTTGGTCGGAATCACTCTGGGAAACCAACGCATGCAAGGTCTCCCCAATTCTGACGTGAGACTGTTGTTCTAGGTGAAGGTTGCGGTAATCTATGCAGACATAGCAAACCCCAGATGGACAGGTCACATGTTGCGACGAAACTATAGAGGACAGTGCCAGCAGCCTGGTACCTCCGAGGAAAGAAGAGACCATAGAGATTACCTCCAATGCGTTGGTCAGACTCCCTTACTGTACTCTGCAACATCCGAGATGCCTCTAGAGGAGCACTTATCACGCACTGGACTTCCGTGGTCCAAGACAGGGTCCATTTGAAACGTAGTTGGGACCCTAGCTACGCTGAGGAACGGGTCTGAAAATCAAGATTTGGTCATTACATAAACAGATATGTTTTTTTACATAAACAGATATGATCATTACATAAACAGATATGGTTTTTACATAAACATATATGATCATCACATAAACACATATGGTCATTATATAAACACAATCAGACACTTCCAACTACAGCTAACATGCTCTTTGAAGATATAGTTGGTTGAGAAGTTAGTTCTGCCTACATAGACCAACACGCTAAGGGGACCTATTTGTATTCAATTGTTTCTGTTTCCAGACCTTATTTAAATGAAATCATTTCTCATATTGACAGGAGATCCCAACGTCAGCGCTGACGTAGTACCAGAAATGGACTTGGCTTTAGCAATGTCCTACCTCCCGACAGCTGATGGCACGGACGCTGACTTTAGCCAGGAGATGAACAAGCGAAGAGAAAGTACTTTGTATAAACGCTCCAGAAATATGACAGACTTTCACCAACGTTCACCTGCAGATTTGTCTTCATTCTCCCAAAGAGAAACTAATTCCACGACTTCTGTGGGCGAACTGGCCCCATCAACGTCTGACAGGAGAGAACCAGCAATATTCAAAAGGTCAGTGGGACTTCTCAGTGCATTCTATAAGCGAACATCATCAGGTGACTACAGTACAGCAGAACCTACTGAATGCAAAGATATCAACGACGGGTCTAAAGGCTTTAGCAAGATAATACCTCAGCTGTATACTGTCTCTGAAGGTGGCATGAACAATGATGGTAGTTCCTTCTACAAACGTGGCATGAACAATGATGATAGTTCCTTCTACAAACGTGACATGAACAATGATCTTAGTTCATTCTACAAACGTGGCATAAACATTGATGATAGTTCCTTTTACAAACGTGGCATGAACAGTGATGATAGTTCCTTCTACAAACGTGGCATGAACAATGATGATAGTTCCTTCTACAAACGTGGCATGAACGGTCGTAATAGTTCCTTCTACAAACGTGGCATGAACGGGCGTGATAGTTCCTTCTACAAACGTGGCAGGACCAATGATGATAGTTCTGTCTACAAACGTGGCATGAACGGTCGTGATAGTTCCTTCTACAAACGTGGCAGGACCAATGATGATAGTTCTGTCTACAAACGTGGCATGAACGGTCGTGATAGTTCCTTCTACAAACGTGACATGAACGGTCATGGTAGTTCTTTCTACAAACGTGATATGAACGGTCGTGATAGTTCTTTCCACAAACGTGACATGAATAATAATGACGTTAGTTCGTTCTATAAAGATTACCTGAATAACGATATTAGTTCCTTTCATAAACGTGGCATCAACAAAGATGATAGTTCCTTCTACAAACGTGACATCGATAAGGATTATAGCTCCTTTTACAAACGTGCCATCGACAAAGATTATAGTTCTTTTTTCAAACGTAGCATCAACAATGATGATATGTCTTTCTATAAACGTGACATGACTAATGCTGAAAGTTGGTACTATAAACGTGGAATGAACAATGATGTTAGATCCTTCTATAAACGTGGCGTGAACAATGGTGTTAGCTCTTTCTATAAACGTAGCGTGAATGACATCCAACCGCTTGACAAAAGAACAGCTGATGGTTCCACATTGATTAGACAAGAGCCTGTTAACTTGCACGAGCCTCAAAGTTCACGGGTGCAAGCTAAGTCCTTGAGTTCTCTGCAAGGCCGACTTTCATTGAATAAACGATCAGCTTCTGGTTTGGATAAAAGAAGCTCACATACTGTAGGGACTAGTTCTGTGGTTAAGGAACATGCCCTACGTGCTTTCTATAAACGGGACAAGGTCTCTCATTTAATTCCCTTAAGTAAAAGAGGGAGAAATGTCAAATTGGCCTTTTACAAGAGGGGTAGACATAGTCCTGAAATGTCCAGTTTCTATAAGAGGAGTAGATATGGTCCTAAAACGTCCAGTTTTAACAAGAGGAGCAGACAAGGTGGTGAAATGTCCAGTTTTAACAAGCGAGATATTGGTGATAATAGATATAATAATGGATTGGTCAGTTTCTACAAACGAGGTTCGGGTGAGAGGGAGCCAAGATTTGAACAGAAAAGAACAAAGATTGTGCCTACAATCATATCTGGCAATCTGAATAAATCCGGACACGTCACTTCGGCAGACAAGAAAAGCTCTATAGCAAGTGCGTCCACCGCGCACCTCTACAAACGTAGTTCCAACATCGCCAGCAGCATTTACAGAAGAAGCTGGAATCCAGTAAACCGTTTCTACAAACGGGCTCCTAATGACATTTCGCTCAGTAGTTTCTACAAACGGGCTCCTAATGACAACTCCCTCAGTAGTCTTTACAAACGGGCTCCTAATGACAAATCACTCAGTAGTTTTTACAAACGGGCTCCTAATGACAACTCACTCGGTAATTTTTACAAACGGGCTCCTAATGACAACTCACTCAGTAGTTTGTACAAACGGGCTCCTAATGACAACTCACTCAGTAGTTTTTACAAACGCGCTCCTAATGACAACTCACTCAGTAGTTTTTACAAACGGGCTCCTAATGACAACTCACTCAGTAGTTTTTACAAACGGGCTCCTAATGACAACTCACTCAGTAGTTTTTACAAACGGGCTCCTAATGACAACTCACTCAGTAGTTTTTACAAACGGGCTCCTAATGACAACTCACTCAGTAGTTTTTACAAACGGGCTCCTAATGACAACTCACTCAGTAGTTTTTACAAACGGGCTCCTAATGACAACTCACTCAGTAGTTTTTACAAACGATCACAATAGGCATAAGAACATTCTAAAAATGATCATTAAACGATCTAACAATATTCTATAAAATATTGCCAAAAACCCCTAAAACATTCTTTAGAAGATCATCAAATCTCCCTTAATCATTCTATAGAAGATCACCAAAACTCCCTTAATCATTCTATAGAAGATCACCAAAACTCCCTTAATCATTCTATAGAAGATCACGAACACTCCCTTAATCATTCAATAGAAGATCACAAAAGCCACCCAAAAAAATTGTAATTGAAGATTTCCAAAATGACCCAAAAAGTCATTGTATAGACGATCACGAATGATTGTAATCTGTTTGATGAAAGACCAAAGGTAGATGTCGATAACTTCCAAAAGTTTTGGCGGGAAAATGACCTCAGCAGAATATACCTAGCGGGTATTAACGATAATAACTGTATACGTTACGTTGACGGCGCTGTTATCTATCATTTCAATAACATCTTCGACTAAGTCTTGAGCATTGTCAAACAAAAGACGGGGTGGGGTTCGGGAAGAGGGGTGACGTCATCAGACAATACCACATGGGAGGGTGACGGTAATAGTCTGTGACTAGAGGTGATGTACGTCATTAAATTGTGACACGCGGATGATAGACGTCATCAATCTGTGACTCAATGGTGGTAGACGTCATTAAATTTTGACTCGCGGTTGAAAGACGTCATCAAAATGTGACACAATGGTAGTGGAGGACATCATGCTGTGACATGCGGGTGGTGGAGGACATCATGCTGTGACATGAGGGTGGTGGAGGACATCATGCTGTGACATGAGGGTGGTGGAGGACATCATGCTGTGACATGAGGGTGGTGGAGGGCTGTACATAATGTACCGTTGGACACAGCACTAAATCTGGAAATCTAAAGCTGTGTCAAAATTACAGAACAATAAGCCTCAGCATCCAGCTTAGCAAGGTCAGATGAATCCACACAAGCAGAAAACATCATCGCTAAGGAGCAAGCAGGGTTCAGACAGGGAAGAAGCACTACAGAAAATATATTTAATTTAAGGCTGATAAGCGAGAAATATCTAGAACAGCAGCAAAAACTGTATTATGTGTTTGTTGATTTTAAGTAAGCGTTTGCTAGAGTATGTCATAAAGCGCTTTGGGCAACCATGAGGATGTATAAAATCAACGGAAATATTAAAACGGTACCTGAACACCTGTGTGACAAGGCGTCTAGTGCAGTTCTTGTGAATGGGAGGCGTGGGGACTGGTTTCACACATCGGTTGGTGTAAGACTGGGTTAAACACTCTCTCCAACTCTTTTCAATATATTCCTTAAGGGAATTAGGAGTGAGGCACTTGGAGGTCACGTTGGTACTGTCAAGATAGGGGGCCGAACGATTACCAACCTTCGTTTTTCAGATGATATCGACTGGTTGGCGGGTTCAGAAGCAGAAACAAAAATAAAAGCTGGAAAGACCAAATTAATGTCCAACAACGCTGCGGGCTTCAACAGTAGGACAAAAGCTAACGGTCAGGAACTCGAAGTGGTTGACCGTTTTAAATATCTTGGGTCGATTGTCAGTGATGAAGGATCAAAATGTGAAGTGTTGGCCTAAATAGCTCAGACAATAGCGTCGCTTGCACGGCTTAACAAAATCTGGCAAGATAAACAGCACTATGCACGAAATCAGATTAATGCGTACATTGATCCTGTCAATATTCATCTATGCCTGTGAGACATGGACAATTACAGCTGACCCTCATCGAAGGATACAGGCCTTGGAGATGAGATGTTTCCAAAGACCTTTGAACATCACGTAAAAGGATCGAGTTACAAATGAGGAAATACGAGATAGAATGACAACAGCAATAGGGCCTTCTGAAGACCTCCTGACAACTGTCAAAAGAATTAAACTCCCCGGTACGGTCACATATCGAGATCAAATGGTCTTGCAAATACAATCATCCACGGAAAGGTGCCAGGCAGACGACGAAGAGGCCGTCCCAAAAAGAGGTGGTAGGACAAGATAAAAGAATAGACCAATCTTCGACTAGAAGAGTCACAGGCAGCGGCCGCTGACAGAGAAAGTGGCGTGGCGTTGTGAGGATGTCTTCATATGTGCCCCAACAACCTCGCCGGTTACGGGATGACCTGACCTGACCTGACCTGACCTGACCTGGACACAGATTAGAACGAGAAGATAAAAGCAGTTACAATGTTGTAAAGAGATTGACCACATATTTGTCCACGAAAAGCACTTGACCACGGCATTTTATAACCAAAGATAACTTATGATCAGACTTGAGGGCAGCGTGCACGACATCATTAAGAGCCGTGAAGAAGAAGGGCCCAGCTATTATTATATTATACAATGGTTTGTCCTACAATAAACCAATCAGAATAGTTTCTCTAATAAGTCAATGTGCCTATCCACAAAACTGTTTGTATGATAACAGTCTCCAACTGATAATAACAGCGATAACTGGCTAGGTCATTTAAGAGCAGTGAGAAGTTGTTTGTCGCGTGTGGCTTCACCAGTAGACGTAAGTTGTTTGACCCGTGATGCTTCACCAGTATACGTAAGTTGTTTGTCGCGTGTGGCTTCACCAGTAAACGTAAGTTGTTTGACCCGTGTGGCTTCACCAGTAAACGTAAGTTGTTTGACCCGTGTGGATTCATCAGTAAACCTACATGTAATACACAACTCAACTTATGTGTTCATTTATTCTGCCATATTAACAAATATTCTTTTACAGATCTATATGTATCTTGTTGACAGATCTTGGTGACAGATCTTGTTGACAGATCGGTCTGGCCCTTCATACTACACGTAATACCATTTTTCCGGCAGAATCTAGTTTTGTCTAGATGCAAGTAAATGTTCCGACAGAGTCTAGTCTAGTCTGTTAGCTTACTCTACGTCGTTTATAAACGTCAGAAAATGTTCCAGAACAGTCTAGTCAATCTTCAGCCAACTCTGTACATGTCAAGCCATAAAGATGACTTGGCTGGCCAATAAGAAAACCGCCTACTGCCTTCTGGTCAGTAGCTAAACTTGGTGTGACCCTTAGACAGCAAATGGTTTTTTATGATTGAATTAACATATTCAAATAATTGTTTACTTGAATATGATCTTATATGGTAATAATCTTACACAAATACGTCCACACACCCAGAGGATGATGGAGATTAATCGCGAGGGTTTAAAATAGGTGGAGAGAGGTGATAGGGAGAGAGGTGATGGAGAGAGGTGATGTTTAGGGAGAGAAGTGATGGATGTGGAGAGAGGTGATGGAAAGGTGATGTATGTGGAGAGAGGTGAAGGAGATGTGATGAAGAGGGGATGTATGTATGTATAGTGAGGTGATGGAGACAGGTGATAGAGATGGAGAGAGGTGATGTTTAGGGAGAGAAGTGATGGATGTGGAGAGAGGTGAAGGAGATGTGATGAAGAGGGGATGTATGTATGTATAGTGAGGTGATGGAGACAGGTGATAGAGAAGGAGACAGGTGATGTATAGGGAGAGATGTGATGTATAGGGAGAGAGGTGATGTGTGTGGAGAGAGGTGATGTATATGGTCCTGGTTACATTAGTTTTAGAAGTGAAGTATATGTCTGTATTGACATGTTCATGATTACTTATCTGCATATGTCCATAGTTACGTTAGTTTTGAGCAATTGATTGGCAGAGGAGGAGACCATGTGCTTGTCACCGCAACATGTCGTAGCCCAGTACACTTTACAACGTCTGATATGTGTCGTCTATGTGTCTGCTATGTGTCTGCTATGTGTCTGTCTGAAGAAGAAGACCATTAATTAAGATTAATATGTCCCTAAATAATTTAAGAATAGAGATGTATTTGTCCCTAGTTTAGGAACAGAAGTGTATATAGACATATATAAAAAGAATCTCTCTCCCTCTCTCTCTCTCTCTCTCTCTCTCTCTCTCTCTCTCTCTCTCTCTCTCTCTCAGTTTATCAAGGGAGGCGACTGTTATTTTTCAGCCTAATCATCATGCTTGCCATGACAATCTGACGCCATTTCCGGAAGGGACTTAACACTTTAAATACTGGACAGTGGCCCTGATAAGACCACCCTTGTTACAATTTCTGCTCCTGTCCGCCTGTCAACAAGAAACAAACAGACATTATGCATAACATGGTCAAGGACAAGAATCGAGTTACCATTTTTTCTATCGAGTTTGAGAGATGGAATTGACGTCAACATTAAAAAGATTTAGAAAAAATACAATCATGGAAATTTTCTCTTTACCCCCAAATCTTGTTAAATTTTTCTCCCCACACAACCACAAACACGTACAACAAATTGCAGTTGTTCAACTCAAACATTCAACATTAGAAAACTAAACATTCATAAAATGCTTTTCAGGAGCTCAGAATTGTCAACTTAACCTGGTGTGAGCAGTTTTCTAGAGATCGTTTAAGCTTAGCGTATGGGACAGATGAAAATAACCTTATTCTGACACAGGAATAAATTAGGCTTTTATTAAGTTGCTAATGACGAACAACTGGATAAGAGGGGGAGGGGAGGGGTTCTAGGCTGCGTGTTTGAACTATTGCATATGAAAAGGATACGTGTTCTTTGAAAAGCGTTGGAAGTAAAGCCTGACATCCAACCAAACACAACAATATTCCAGAATGTGACCAGCTCAACAGGAGTGGACAAGTGGACATCTTTAGACTCAACAAGGTAGAGCTAACAGCAGCAGGTGATACATCTGGAATGACCACCGAACATTGGAAATGGTCAGATTTACTGGATGAACGATATTCTGTTCAATAAGTTACCAATAGGAACATGGCGCAATCGAAGATAAAAATGTATTTCAAATAAGCCCAACATACCAGAACCACAGAAAGGCCATATGGCCATCATACAACGTACGAGGACCAGAGAAAGGACATATGGCCATCATACAACATGCGAGGACCAGAGAAAGGACATATGACCATCATACAACATACGAGGACCAGAGAAAGGACATATGGCCATCATACAACATACGAGGACCAGAGAAAGGACATATGCCATCAGACAAATATACTAGGACCAGAGAAAAGACATGTCCCCATCAGAGAACATACGAGGACCAGAGAAAGGACATTTGACCATCAGAGAACATACTAGGACGACATAAATGACATTTGGCCATCAGAGAACATACGAGGTCCAGAGAAATGACATTTGACCATCAGTCAGAGACACTTTATATATTTAAAACAATAGCCTCACGCTGACCACTGCTTTAAACTCGTATCATGTTGTAGCAAAAACTCGAATCATGGTGTAGCCAAAACTCGTATCATGTTGTAGCCAAAGCTCGAATCATGGTGTAGCCAAAACTCGTATCATGTTGTAGCCAAAACTCGTATCATGTTGTAGCCCAAACTCGTATCATGTTGTAGCCCAAACTCGTATCATGTTGTATATTGATAAAGATGTAATCTAGTCCCCACAAAGGTTCTAACACTTCCTACAACCAGTCCCCACAAAGGTTCTAACACTTCCTACTACAACCAATCCCCACAAAGGTTCTAACACATCCTACAACCAGTCCCCACAAAGGTTCTAACACATCCTACAACCAGTCCCCACAAAGGTTCTAACACTTCCTACAACCAGTCCCAACAAAGGTTCTAACACTTCCTACAACCAGTCCCAACAAAGGTTCTAACACTTCCTACAACCAGTCCCCACAAAGGTTCTAACACTTCCTACAACCAGTCCCCACAAAGGTTCTAACACTTCCTACAACCAGTCCCCACAAAGGTTCTAACACTTCCTACAACCAGTCCCCACAAAGGTTCTAACACTTCCTACAACCAGTCCCCACAAAGGTTCTAACACATCCTACAACCAGTCCCCACAAAGGTTCTAACACTTCCTACAACCAGTTCCCACAAAGGTTCTAACACTTCCTACAACCAGTCCCCACAAAGGTTCTAACAATTCCTACAACCAGTCCCCACAAAGGTTCTAACACATCCTAAAACCAGTCCCCACAAGGGTTCTAACACATCCAACAACCAGTCCCCACAAAGGTTCTAACACTTCCTACAACCAGTCCCCACAAAGGTTCTAACACATCCTAAAACCAGTCCCCACAAGGGTTCTAACACATCCTACAACCAGTCCGCACAAAGATCATGGTGCTTGGTTTAGCCTAACTTGTCTAAGTTTTTACCGGTTTACTCCCGCCAATATTACGTCAAACTGCGTCACGTTATCGGAGACTTCTCCTGCGTTCTCTTGAATCAGAGATTTTTGGAGCTACAGCGTTTGACTGTACTGACTCAAGGACGTTCCTCTGTTCAGGTCAGCTACTGTCCATTTTAAATTCGTTAATCCTAAATCGTTAACACTAAATTTTGTCTATAATCAAACGTACTTTATTGGCTACAAGGCTAAAATGTGTTACACACTGACAGAGAGCAAGGGCATACTCCAGAGAATGGAGCAATACACTGACAGAGAGCAATGACATACTCCAGATTACATATTATTTTAACGGGTGCCTCAAGGCAGGCCATGTACCAGAAGAGGCGCTACACGTCTATCTTATTCCCCTGGTGAAACCAGGCAAAAATGCTACTGATATAAAAGAATACCGTATCATCACACTAGAGAATGTGTACGGTAAGGTTATTTTTAGAGAATCATTGCTGGAAGACACAGGAAGACACCCTAGACCCATACAGACCTGGCAGAGACACAACAACACTACAGCTGTCTTGGCCAAAAGAAGAAACTGTCGTCGCGACGATCGACCTGGGACATGCCAACGATAGGATCAACTACGGTAAACTAATCGACCTATTAGTAAACCTCAATATTGACCTCCGGATCGTCTGTTCGATTGCAACGGTCCTTTGGTCAAGAAGCGTCGTTCTAATGTTCGGTTCCTGGGCGTCAGGTGGAGGTGAATGGTAGGATTCTCAAATATAGAGGTGACTGGTCCTTGTAAAATCCTCACAGATGGAGGTGACTGGTCCTTGTAAAATCCTCACAGATGGAGGTGACTGGTCCTTGTAAAATCCTCACAGATGGAGGTGACTGGTCCTTGTAAAATCCTCACAGATGGAGGTGACTGGTCCTTGTAAAATCCTCACAGATGGATGTGACTGGTCCTTGTAAAATCCTCACAGATGGAGGTGACTGGTCCTTGTAAAATCCTCACACACGGAGGTGACTGGGCCTGGTAGGATCCTCACAGATGGAGGTGACTGGTCCTGTAAAATCCTCACACACGGAGGTGACTGGGCCTGGTAGGATCCTCACAGATGAAAGTGACCGCCTTTTAGGATCCTCTCAGATTGAGGTGAACGCCTGGTAGGATCCTCACAGATGGCGGTGACTGGGCCTGGTAGGATCCTCACAGATGGAGGTGACGGGTAGGATCCTGACAATTGGAGGTGACCGGTCCTGGTACGATCCTCACAGATGGAGGTGACTGGTCCTTGTAAAATCCTCACAGATGGAGGTGACTGGTCCTTGTAAAATCCTCACAGATGGAGGTGACTGGTCCTTGTAAAATCCTCACAGATGGATGTGACTGGTCCTTGTAAAATCCTCACAGATGGAGGTGACTGGTCCTTGTAAAATCCTCACACACGGAGGTGACTGGGCCTGGTAGGATCCTCACAGATGGAGGTGACTGGTCCTGTAAAATCCTCACACACGGAGGTGACTGGGCCTGGTAGGATCCTCACAGATGAAAGTGACCGCCTTTTAGGATCCTCTCAGATTGAGGTGACAGCCTGGTAGGATCCTCACAGATGGCGGTGACTGGGCCTGGTAGGATCCTCACAGATGGAGGTGACGGGTAGGATCCTGACAATTGGAGGTGACCGGTCCTGGTAGGATCCTAACAGATGGAGGTGACTGGGCCTGGTAGGATCCTCACAGATGGAGGTGACCGCCTGGTAGGATCCTCACAGATGGAGGTGACCGCCTAGTAGGATCCTCACAGATGGAGGTGATTGGGCCTGGTAGGATCCTCACAGATGAAGGTGATGCCTGGTAGGATCCTCACAGAGGGAGGTGACCGCCTAGTAGGCTCCTCACAGATGGAGGTGACCGCCTGGTAGGATCCTCACAGATGGAGGTGACCACCTGGTAGCATCCTCACAGATGGAGGTGACCGCCTGGTAGGATCCTCACAGATGGATGTGACCGCCTAGTAGGATCCTCACAGATGGAGGTAACCGCCTGGTAGGATCCTCACAGATGGAGGTGACCGCCTGGTAGTATCCTCACAGATAGAGGTAACCGCCAGGTAGGATCCTCACAGATGGAGGTGATTGGGCCTGGTAGGATCCTCACCGATGGAGGTGATTGGGCCTGGTAGGATCCTCACAGATAGAGGTAACCGCCAGGTAGGATCCTCACAGATGGAGGTGACCGCCTGGTAGGATCCTCACCGATGGAGGTGACCGCCTGGTATGGTCTTCACAGATGGAGGCGACCGCCTGGTATGGTCTTCACAGATGGAGGCGACCGCCTGGTATGGTCTTCACAGATGGAGGCGACCGCCTGGTATGGTCTTCACATTTGTAAACGACATCTTGCTATACAATCAGGGCAAAGACAGAACCGAAACTGTCGGGGTGTGCGGAGCAAGCTGGGAAAACTATCTGAATGGTGGACTGATTTTAACGCTGTTATCAATCCATCTAAGGCCAAGATTGTCTGGTTCTCCCTAAACAATTGGTCGGTCTCAGTTACGCTACCAGTGGCCACCTGTGTGGACACCATTGAGAGAGAATAGGATATGAAATACATGACTATCACATTCGACAGAAGGCTCTCTTCCAATAAACATGTTGACAATATGATTCTGAAAGCAAAGCGGGGTAATGCAATCAAAGTCATGGCAGCCACAGACATGCAACAATAAACTCGCTTCGTGTTCTGGGATGCACTAGAGATACTCCCATTGCTGCCGTGAGATTCCTGCCTGATTTGCCAAGCATCAAGGTGCGACATCAAGTAGCGCAGGTAAAGGTGTGACATGAAGTAGCGCAGGTAAAGGTGCGACATCAAGTAGCGCAGGTAAAGGTGCGACATCAAGTAGCGCAGGTAAAGGTGCGACATCAAGTAGCGCAGGTAAAGGTGCGACATCAAGTAGCGCAGGTAAAGGTGCGACATCAAGTAGCGCAGGTAAAGGTGCGACATCACGTAGCGCAGGTAAAGGTGCGACATCAAGTAGCGCAGGTAAAGGTGCGACATCAAGTAGCGCAGGTAAAGGTGCGACATCAAGTAGCGCAGGTAAAGGTGCGACATCAAGTAGCGCAGGTAAAGGTGCGACATCAAGTAGCGCAGGTAAAGGTGTGACATCAAGTAGCGCAGGTAAAGGTGTGGCATCAAGTAGCGCAGGTAAAGGTGCGACATCAATTAGCGCAGGTAAAGGCGCGACATCAAGTAGCGCAGGTAAAGGCGCGACATCAAGTAGCGCAGGTAAAGGCGCGACATCAATTAGCGCAGGTAAAGGTGCGACATCAATTAGCGCAGGTAAAGGCGCGACATCAAGTAGCGCAGGTAAAGGCGCGACATCAAGTAGCGCAGGTAAAGGCGCGACATCAATTAGCGCAGGTAAAGGTGCGACATCAATTAGCGCAGGTAAAGGCGCGACATCAATTAGCGCAGGTAAAGGTGCGACATCAATTAGCGCAGGTAAAGGCGCGACATCAAGTAGCGCAGGTAAAGGCGTACGCCAACGTTTCCAACAACGAACACCATCCTTTGCTCTAAGACGTGGATGCAGTCAAAGGCAGACGCATTAAGCGAGGAAGGTCATGGATGGCAGAGGCAAAACGGTCTGTGCTTTGGAAGAAGTGTGAAGAGGTGGTGATTGGGTTGAAGTAAGTAACGAGAGCCCCCGAACAAGGGTGGTGATACAACTGGGCAAAGAGTGTCGCGAGTGGGGCGGCACTAGGACAGAAGTTTCAATACATGAGCTGATACAGAAACACTCAGGACCACAAGACCCAATTATGTACACAGATGGCTCCGACGGCAGAGTTGCAGACGGGTGTGGTTTCGACGGGTACTTTAATGTCAGGGAGGTGGTGGAGAAGTCAGCTGCCCACCCCACTGTCCCATCGAGTTTGAGGATGGAGATTGAGGCGGTAACAGCGGCGCTGACTTAGTTGGTGACGCAACCGGTGACACACGCTGTGATACTGTCAGACTCGCAGAGCATGCTCCGTAGGATAGAACGGTGCAGGCTAGGGAGGGAGTGGGCCTCTCTTCTGAACACTTTTGGTGTACAAGGTGTCACATTGATCTACTGACCGGGACATGCAGGCGTCTGGGGCAACGACAGAGCTGATGCAGTGGCGGGACTAGTTGTGGTGAACAACGAGGTGATGACGAGAGACAGGGTTGAGTTGATAAAGGCAGTCATGGACAGTCTACAGAATGATGAAGAGACAGGGTTGAGTTGATAAGGGCAGTCATGGACAGTCTACAGAATGATGAAGAGACAGGGTTGAGTTGATAAGGCCAGTCATGGACAGTCTACAGAATGATGAAGAGACAGGGTTGAGTTGATAAAGCCAGTCATGGACAGTTTACAGAATGATGAAGAGACAGTGGGCGGCGAAAATGCATATGTGCATAGGATGATAGATTTGGGAGTGACTAAGGGAGAAGCGAGAAAGTGTATTCTGTCTGGAAAGATCCGAACAACACAAAATCAACACCTGATTCGGGGATAGAAGCAATCGGTTGACAGACAGCAAAGATATACTCCAGGGATGGATACAATTCGCTGACAGAGCAAAGATATACTCCAGGGATGAATACAATTCGCTGACAGAGCAAAGATATACTCCAGGGATGGATTCAATTCGCTAACAGAACAAAGATATACTCCAGAGAAGGATACAATTCGCTGACAGAGCAAAGATATACTCCAGGGATGGATACAATTCGCTGACAGAGCAAAGATATACTCCAGAGATGGATACAATTCGCTGACAGAGCAAAGATATACTCCAGAGATAGATACAATTCGCTGACAGAGCAAAGATATACTCCAGAGATGGATGCAATTCGCTGACAGAGCAAAGATATACTCCAGGGATGGATACAATTTGCTGACAGAGCAAAGATATACTCCAGGGATGGATACAATTCGCTGACAGAGCAAAGATATACTCCAGGGATGGATACAATTCGCTGACAGAGCAAAGATATACTCCAGGGATGGATACAATTCACTGACAGAGAGCAAAGATGATATACTCCAGGGATGGAAGCAGATACATGCCCGAAGGCAGTGGAGGAAGCACCAACATAACGTCCGAGACCCAGGACATAGAGTCGGAGCCTGGTGACAGATGAGGCCCGACTATCGATCCAAGGATTGACGAAAGGGAAACCACTGGGATGTGATGATGTACCAACTCAATTCAAGCAAAGAAGTTTAGAGGCCAGCGTCAACATCTACCACATGCAATGTAAGAAGGTTTGGAACAGCAAAACATGGCCAATGCATGGTCAAGATATGTGCTTATCCCCCTTTTAAAGACAGACGAATTGAAGCGATGCACTAACTACCTCTCTAATTAGTCAGCCGAGCTAAATCCAACTCCTGATCTTTATGAACAAGTTAGAAAATAGATTCTTTGAGGAAGAGCATACGGCTCGGGCAGGTTACAGACAGCACAAGGGGTCATATCCTTAACATGCGAAATATTAAAAAGTGCTGGAAGTATAATGTCTACTTATACACCTGGTCAATGTCTACTTATACACCTGGTCAATGTCTACTTATACACCTGGTCAATGTCTACTTATACACCTGGTCAATGTCTACTTATACACCTGGTCAATGTCTACTTATACACCTGGTCAATGTCTACTTACACATCTGGTCCATGTCTACTTACACAACTGGCCCATGTCTACTTATACATCTAGTCAATGTCTACATACACATCTGCTTCATAGTTTACATAAAGGCATTCCATTGTGTGCGACATTCATGTCAGATATAGGGTTCACCTGATTCAACTTATGGTGACATTGTATCAAGAATAACAAGCAAGGTCAGACTAGCTCGAGACACATCAGACTGGTAGCACATGCACACAGGTCAGACTAGCTGGAGACGCATCAGACTGGTAGCATATGCACACAGGTCAGACTAGCTGGAGACGCATCAGACTTTTATGCTAAAATGTAGAAGAAAAAAACGTATGGCAGAATATTAACAAAATGATTCAAATCAAAATCCGGGGGACTTGTATCTTCTCAGTGGCAGCGTCGTACGGATACAAGACATCGTCAACCACACAGTCTCTACGGAGGAAGATTGAATCATTGAAGTTGGAATACTACAAGGGGGTTCTCAACATAAACATCAAAAATAGAAAAAAATGCAGAAATCCAACAGGAGCTGGATATAGATCACAACTGGCTAGAAAACAAGATGGCGTCCAGGACATAATCATACTTTGGTCACATCAAATGTTACTATGGCATAGAGAGACCAATACTGGAGGATATGGTAGCTAGCACAAGGGGCAGAGGTACGTCGAGGATAAAATGGATCAGAAACATTACAATCTCTCTGGGGTTGACAGTAGCAGGGTAGAAAAGGCTGGCTAGGGATTGAGTGTCTTACAGATCGGCTGCCATGGGACCGACATGCTGTGGTAGACCTGACCAATTTTGTCGTTTTACAGATCGGCTGTCACGGGAGCGACATTCTGTGATACAGCTGGCCAGGGATCTAGTGTCTTACAGATCGGCTGTCATGGGAACGACATTCTGTGATAGAGCTGGCCAGGGATCTAGTGTCTTACAGGTCGGCTGTCATGGGAACGACATTCTGTGATAGAGCTGGCCAGGGATCTAGTGTCTTACAGATCGGCTGTCATGGGAACGACATTATGTGATAGAGCTGGCCAGGGATCTAGTGTCTTACAGATCGGCTGTCATGGGAACGACATTCTGTGACAGAGCTGGCCAGGGATCTAGTGTCTTACAGATCGGCTGTCATGGGAACGACATTCTGTGACAGAGCTGGCCAGTGATCTAGTGTCTTACAGATCGGCTGTCATGGGAACGACATTCAAGGAGATCTTCTGAAATGGAACTTTTATTGACCGATGATTACACTTTCGCAATTATTGATTGTTAGCCAGACCACTATTCCATACGAACCTGCCTACATTCCTACTCCGCCTTCATGAGTTTATTCCCCAATAATGACAGAAAGAATAAACCCGTTGTTATTCCTTAGTTTCAAGTTCAATATTTGCTTATAGTGCGTCTCAATTTTTATTTTTGTATTTGTTTTGTGATGTCCCGGAAACTTGTTTGATATAATTATTCTTTCTTTGGGTTGTCTGTTCGCGTTTTCCTCTGCTTTCACTGGGTCATTTATTGCTCTAGTCGCATTTATTATTATCTACTTCAGTTTGCCTGCTGTTGTTATTATCGCCACTCTGAGATTTTCTATCTTTTTTTCTGAGATCGCCAATTACACATGATACTTGTGAGAAGACCTCCATTGTTATCACCAATGACAAAAGTTACCTGTGAGATGACCTCGATTGTTATCACCAATGACAAAAGTTACCTGTGAGATGACCTCCATTGTTATCACCAATGACAAAAGTTACCTGTGAGAAGACCTCCATTGTTATCACCAATGACAAAAGTTACCCTGAGAAGACCTCCATTGCTCCAGACGTGTTTCTTGCTCTGACTAATCACGATCTGCTCATTAACTAAATGAAGCAGACGCCATTTTCATGTGTCGAAATATTTTGTTTTTCCAACTCGTTATTAATTGCTTTTATATTTTCAATATTTGATTGTTATTGCTCATGTCTTTCTGGCTTGCCTCTTTATCAAATGGTCAAATCTGCACAATATTATAGTATAGGACGTTTTTCTTCGTGGTACAAACCTTTGACATGCGGGAAGAGAGTGACGTCCGGACAAATAAAACAGGCTTATCAGACAATATTAGTCAGGGTCAAGTAAAACATATTTATCAGACAATATTAGTCACGGTCAGGTAAAACATGCTTATCAGACAATATTTGTTAGGGTCAAGTAAAACATACATGAAAGGGTCACATGATCCGACCTGGGATTGTAATGTCTCATTGCTACAATTCAAAAAGGTCACTTTAAACCAAACAGGTGGGAAGCAAGGACAGATTAGGGAGGTAGGACGAGTTCAGACACAGTTTTAAAATCTCGGTAATTTCGAAGAAAGCCGAAAGGTGAACATACAACTGTAAACATAACTCACGCTGGCACCAAGAATGGCACATATTCGCAATATACAATCCACTAGGCAGTCAGAATACAGTGTCCTCATCCTTTAAGGGACCCATCCAAGGATATGCGTGACCATCTTGCTCTGTCCCACTGAGCCTTGAGACCAAACGAAAATACTAGTGTCCAAAACTCAAACAAAGTGGAGGGAGGGGGGAGGTGAGGCACAGAACAGTCCGGGAGAAGCTGGGGGAGGGGGGTTAGGCATAGAGCAGTCCGGGAACAGCTGGGGGGAGGGGGGGGAAGGTTAGGCACAGAACAGTCCGGGAGAAGCTGGGGGAGGGGGTGAGGCATAGAGTAGTCCGGGAGAAGTTGGGGGAGGGGGGGGGGGGTGAGGCATAGAGCAGTCCAACAACAGCTCGGGGGGGGGGGGGGGAGGTGAGGCACAGAACAGTCCGGGAGAAGCTGAGGGAGTGGGGGGGAGGTGAGGCACAGAACAGTCCGGGAGAAGCTGGGGGAGGAGGGGGGAGGTGAGGCATAGAGCAGTCCAACAACAGCTCGGGGGGGGGGGGCGGGAGGTAAGGCACAGAACAGTCCGGGAGAAGCTGGGGGGGAGGGGGGGGAGGTGAGGCACAGAACAGTCCGGGAGAAGCTGGGGGAGGGGGGGAGGTGAGGTATATAGCAGTCCAACAACACCTCGGGGAGGGGGGGGGAGGTGAGGCACAGAACAGTCCAAGAACAGCTCGAGTGGGGAGGAGGTGAGGCACAGAACAGTCCAAGAACAGCTCGAGGGGGGGGGGGAGGTGAGGCACAGAACAGTCCAAGAACAGATGGGGGGGGGGGGAGGTGAGGCACAGAACAGTCCAAGAACAGCTCGAGTGGGGGAAGGGTGTGGTGAGGCATAGAGTACTCCAAGAACTGCTAGGTAAGGAGGGCGGGTAGGTGAGGCACAGAACAGTCCAAGAAAAGATGGGGGGGGGGGGTGGTGAGGCATAGAACAGTCCAAGAACAGATGGGGGGGGGGGGTAGGTGAGGCACAGAGCAGTCTAAGAACAGCTGGGGGGGGGGGGGGTTTGAGGCACAGAACAGTCCAGGAACAGCTGGTATTTGCTGTTAATCGTAATTATACACTACCACACCAAAAGCTTCTGCCATGGGGGAAAAAAAAAGCAAACTGGGAACAATGTACAGAACTAACCAATAATTAGTGCAAGGACATATTAAAGCAACAACAGAACCAATTCCCAGTAGACCTAGAAACACCATACAGTCAGAATATCTACAGAAACATGAGAAGCAACAACAGAACCAATTCCCAGTAGACCTAGAAAGAACTGCATACCATACAGTCAGAATATCTACAGAAACATGAGAAGCAACAACAGAACCAATTCCCAGTAGACCTAGAAACACCATACAGTCAGAATATCTACAGAAACATGAGAAGCAACAACAGAACCAATTCCCAGTAGACCTAGAAAGAACTGCATACCATACAGTCAGAATATCTACAGAAACATGAGAAGCAACAACAGAACCAATTCCCAGTAGACCTAGAAAGAACTGCATACCATACAGTCAGAATATCTACAGAAACATGAGAAGCAACAACAGAACCAATTCCCAGTAGACCTAGAAAGAACTGCATACCATACAGTCAGAATATCTACAGAAACATGAGAAGCAACAACAGAACCAATTCCCAGTAGACCTAGAAACACCATACAGTCAGAATATCTACAGAAACATGAGAAGCAACAACAGAACCAATTCCCAGTAGACCTAGAAAGAACTGCATACCATACAGTCAGAATATCTACAGAAACATGAGAAGCAACAACAGAACCAATTCCCAGTAGACCTAGAAAGAACTGCATACCATACAGTCAGAATATCTACAGAAACATGAGAAGCAACAACAGAACCAATTCCCAGTAGACCTAGAAAGAACTGCATACCATACAGTCAGAATATCTACAGAAACATGAGAAGCAACAACAGAACCAATTCCCAGTAGACCTAGAAACACCATACAGTCAGAATATCTACAGAAACATGAGAAGCAACAACAGAACCAATTCCCAGTAGACCTAGAAAGAACTGCATACCATACAGTCAGAATATCTACAGAAACATGAGAAGCAACAACAGAACCAATTCCCAGTAGACCTAGAAAGAACTGCATACCATACAGTCAGAATATCTACAGAAACATGAGAAGCAACAACAGAACCAATTCCCAGTAGACCTAGAAAGAACTGCATACCATACAGTCAGAATATCTACAGAAACATGAGAAGCAACAACAGAACCAATTCCCAGTAGACCTAGAAACACCATACAGTCAGAATATCTACAGAAACATGAGAAGCAACAACAGAACCAATTCCCAGTAGACCTAGAAAGAACTGCATACCATACAGTCAGAATATCTACAGAAACATGAGAAGCAACAACAGAACCAATTCCCAGTAGACCTAGAAAGAACTGCATACCATACAGTCAGAATATCTACAGAAACATGAGAAGCAACAACAGAACCAATTCCCAGTAGACCTAGAAAGAACTGCATACCATACAGTCAGAATATCTACAGAAACATGAGAAGCAACAACAGAACCAATTCCCAGTAGACCTAGAAAGAACTGCATACCATACAGTCAGAATATCTACAGAAACATGAGAAGCAACAACAGAACCAATTCCCAGTAGACCTAGAAAGAACTGCATACCATACAGTCAGAATATCTACAGAAACATGAGAAGCAACAACAGAACCAATTCCCAGTAGACCTAGAAAGAACTGCATACCATACAGTCAGAATATCTACAGAAACATGAGAAGCAACAACAGAACCAATTCCCAGTAGACCTAGAAAGAACTGCATACCATACAGTCAGAATATCTACAGAAACATGAGAAGCAACAACAGAACCAATTCCCAGTAGACCTAGAAACACCATACAGTCAGAATATCTACAGAAACATGAGAAGCAACAGTTGAATGCCAAACACTTAGCATAAGTTGACCTAATATTGGAAAGTAATATCCAACTAAAGAAAGTCGCAGCAAAGTACAGAAAGGCTATGAATGAAGACACAAGAAATAGTTGGGGAAAAAACCGAGATCATCAACCTAGATAACCATGGAACAAATATATGGAAACTTGCCACTGGTCAATGAAACTATAAAAACACCAAATATCACACTAGCAGACAATGGCAATATGGTAGCAGAAAAGTGCGAGACAAATGTATTCATTGAGAAAAATAGACAGATTGGCAGAACAGACATAGCAGCAAAAAGAAAGAGAGAAAGGAAAAAATAAATGAAATCAAAAGGACAAATACCAACTGTAGCAGAGGAGCACTTGACACAATTTGCCCAACCATAATTAGAAGATGTTATAGGCTGAGGATGTAGCTCTGTGGCAGGGCCTACACCTCATAGGCTGAGGATGTAGCTCTGTGGGAGGGCCTACACCTGATAGGCTGAGGATGTAGCTCTGTGGGAGGGCCTACACCTCATATGCTGATGATGTAGCTTTGTAAGAGGGCCTACATCTCATTATAGACTGATAGTATAGCTCAGTGGGAGGTTCCACATCTCATTATAGGCTGTTGATGTAGCTTAGTGGGAGGGGGAGGGCCCACACCTCACTATAGGCTGATGATGTGGCTCAGTGGGAGGGCCCACACCTCACTACAGGCTGATGATGTGGCTCAGTGGGAGGGCCCACACCTCATGCAGGCTGATGATGTGGCTCAGTGGGAGGGCCCACACCTCACTTCAGGCGTTGATGTGGCTCAGTGGGAGGGCCCACACCTCACTTCAGGCGTTGATGTGGCTTTGAGGATAGCTGGAGAAAACATAAAAACGGTAGATTACATGGATGCAAGAAGCTCTACCAAGATTCTATAAAAGGACTGAGCAATGGCTTCTGAACATCAATGAGCAGAAACATACACAACAATTACACTTTCAAATTAAGCAAAGAAAATCACACTGAAGCTAAAAGGACATGAACAAAAGGACCTTAGACCTAACACTGGACAGCAGATTAACACGAACAAACTTACATTTTTAAATGTCAACAGAAAGCTAAACAGGGAATGACCCTAAATAAATTAGAATATGCCAGCCTGGGCGAGACCAGCCTGGGCGAGACCAGCCTTAGAATATGCCAGCCTGAGTATCACAATACAACTTTGATAAAAACAGTCAAAATTCAAAATCCAAGAATTATTACAAAAGGTACGAAATTAACATCAATAAAATAAATTAGGAAATTAACAAAGCTGCAACCCATGACCGAGAGAAGAGATTTCAGAGTAATACAACAAGCAGAAACATTCAAACGGCTCCCAAATGATCCAATAAATTAAAAAAAATATAAGGAAATGGTCAAAGCAGACATTTTACATCATGAACTTAGGCCTACCCTCTCATACCTTCCACAGATAAAGGGAGAGCCCCTCCCTGTCAAACCTCCCACAGATAAAAGCAGAGCACCTCCGTGTATTACCTCGCACAGATAAAAACAGAGTACCTCCCTGTCAAACATCCCCCAGATTAAAACAGAGTACCTCCCTGACAGACCTCCCACAAATAAAAACAGAGCCCCTAATGACAATCAGCTGTGTCTGCCATGTCAAGGCGGATCGCACTATCTGCGTCAGCTATGCACGACCTCTGACGTGTGTGGAGTAACGGCAAGATATCCCTGGGGACAAAAATCCGAATCTTCCAGACCTGCGTTGTCTCAGTCCTGCGTTGCCCCAGTCACAGAATGGACCTACATAGTCTCATAATGAACCTACCCAGTCTCAGAATGGACCTCCATATATACACATGGGTCAGCAATGAGATCCATGAAGAATTAAAGAGAAAGCGTGTACACAAATGGGTCAGCAATAAGATCCATGAAAGAGAAGGCGTGTACACAAATGGGTCAGCAATGAAACCCATGAAAGGGAAAGCGTGTACACAAATGGGTCAGCAATGAGATCCATGAAAGAGAAGGCGTGGACACAAATGGGTCAGCAATAAGATCCATGAAAGAGAGGGCGTGGACACAAATGGGTCAGCAATGAGATCCATGAAATAGAAAGCGTGTACACAAATGGGTCAGCAATGAGACCCATGAAAGGGAAATCGTGTACACAAATGTGTCAGCAATGAGACCCATGAAAGGGAAATCGTGTACACAAATGTGTCAAAAATTAGATCCATGAAAGAGAAAGCGTGTACAGAAATGTGTCAGCAATGAGATCCGTGAAAGAGAAAGCGTGTACACAAATGTGTCAGCAATGAGATCCATGAAGGAGAAAGCGTGTACACAAATGTGTCAGCAATGAGATCCATGAAAAAGAAAGCGTGTACACAAATGGGTCAGCAATGAGATCCATGAAAGAGAAAGCGTGTACACAAATGGGTCAGCAATGAGATCCATGAAAGAGAAAGCGTGTACACAAAATTAAATAAAGGTCAGGAAACCCATATCTCAGTGGCTACTTGATTATTCTCAAACATCTTCAGAGCTGAGGCTGAGGCTGAATCTGAGGCTTAGGCTGAATCTGAGGCTGAGGCATTAAGAACAGCTGCAAAAGTCATCAAGGAAAAGAAAAACCAGGTCAGAGACAAGAAAGTCCTCCTTACAGATTCCCTATCAACCGTAATGACCATCGGAAACCATAGAAACAATCAAGTGGACAGCCTGCCTCAGGCTCTCTTCAATACAATTTACAATTCTAACAGAATGACAATTCAGTTGGTCCCTGCACATTGTAATACTGGCAAAAGATGGAGGCGGCAAACCACAAACTGCTTCATTTGATAAAATAAGACAATGAAAGAATGTCACTTCAAAGACAAGTGGCACAGGGAACACCCAAGCTATGTTATAGAAGAAGGATTCTACGCTTTGCCAAGAATAGATTAAGGGACAATGTTCAGACTCCGAACTGATCACTACAGACTGAAAAATAATCTGATCAACAAATTAAAAATTGTGCATACAGTCATGTGCCCTTGTGTGGAGAACAAACACACAGTGGAGCTCCACGAGAGGAGCAGAGTGACTGCATGACCCTCCGTAACCCAATTGCGAGATAAACTGTATGGCGATGAGACACGTCTGGCAAGAACATCCGGGTTTATGAGGGGGATAGATGTGATTATTGGAGATGGAACAATAAAAAAAGAGGATAGCTTGAAATCGAATCAAAGAAGAGGATATATTTAGATGTGATTATTGGAGATGGAACAATCAAAGAACAGGATATATTTAGATGTGATTAATGGAGAAAACCAATCAAAGAAGAGGATATATTTAGATGTGATTATTGGAGATGGAACAATCAAAGAACAGGATATATTTAGATGTGATTATTACAGCTGAATTGCAGATGATAGCTTACATGTTAAGCCTGCGAATTAGAATGACTTGTCCTAGCTGGCAATTCAAGTTATTTTGCATTAGCTAATTCAAGATCTATCTTTGAGGTTGATATTCTCAGCAAACAGACTAGTAACACAGAATTGGGAGAAACTTAGCATACGGATAGTTGCATCTGATTATTAACTTGTCCATTTTTGTGATTCATGTTTCTAAAATGAATGAGCATAGGCTAAGTAATTCCATTGTGTTTACGCAAGCATGGTTCGTTATAGTAGCTTTCTGTTTACATTGCATATCCACTTCTCCATTTAGGAAAAAGATGTTTCTCTCTCTTGAATTTGTTAAACCTTTAATTGTATAGACTGTTATTAAGTTCTTTTACGCTGCATTTGATATAATTTGTTAATTAATACCAGTGTTATAATGAGTTGTCTGAAAACTTCACCAAAGGCGGCTGTGATGAGTTGTAGACATCGTTTCGCCCTGAAGTTGGTGACCTAGTATTTGTATGTTGATTGGCTGCTAGATTAAGTTTACATGGTTCGAGAAGCACTCATTTGACTCTTCTATCAGCTGTACATACTTTGACTCTTCTATCATCTGTGCATAATTTGACTCTTCTATCAGATGTACATACTTTGACTCTTCTATCATCTGTGCATAATTTGACTCTTCTATCAGATGTACATACTTTGTCTTGTATCAGCTGTACATACTTTGTCTTGTATCAGCTGTACATACTTTGTCTTGTATCAGCTGTACATACTTTGTCTTGTATCAGCTGTACATACTTTGTCTTGTATCAGCTGTACATACTTTGACTCTTCTATCATCTGTACATACTTTGACTCTTCTATCAGATGTACATACTTTGTCTTGTATCAGATGTACATACTTTGTCTTGTATCAGCTGTACATACTTTGTCTTGTATCAGCTGTACATACTTTGACTCTTCTATCAGCTGTACCTACTTTGACTCTTCTATCAGCTGTACCTAATTAGTTTCTTGTATCAGCTGTACATACGTTGTCTCTTCTATCAGCTGTACCTACTTTGACTCTTCTATCAGCTGTACCTAATTTGTTTCTTGTATCAGCTGTACATACGTTGTCTCTTCTATCAGCTGTACATACGTTGTCTCTTCTATCAGCTGTACCTACTTTGACTCTTCTATCAGATGTACCTAATTTGTTTCTTGTATCAGCTGTACATACGTTGTCTCTTCTATCAGCTGTACATACGTTGTCTCTTCTATCAGCTGTACCTACTTTGACTCTTCTATCAGCTGTACCTAATTTGTTTCTTGTATCAGCTGTACATACGTTGTCTCTTCTATCAGCTGTACATACGTTGTCTCTTCTATCAGCTGTACCTACTTTGACTCTTCTATCAGCTGTACATACGTTGTCTCTTCTATCAGCTGTACATACTTTGACTCTTCTATCAGCTGTACCTAATTTGTTTCTTGTATCAGCTGTACAGATATTTCTTCAATGCCCTGAGCTCTCAGGTCATTTACTACGGCAGGTTTATCCATGCTGTCGGATGCTCTTTTATAGTCTACAAACACAAGCCACACATTCAACAAACAAAAGACATAGTCTACAAACACAAGACCTTGTCTACAAACAATAGACACACATAGTCTACAAACACAAGAAACATATTCTACAAACACAAGACATTGTCTACAAACAATAGTCACACATTCAACAAACACAAGATACACAGTCTACAAACACAAGACAGTGTCTACAAACAATAGACACACATTCTACAAACACAAGGCACATAGTCTCCAAACACAAGACACATAGTCTCCAAACACACCTT
This sequence comes from Ariolimax columbianus, assembly GCA_036924085.1. NCBI lineage: Eukaryota > Metazoa > Mollusca > Gastropoda > Stylommatophora > Arionidae > Ariolimax > Ariolimax columbianus. Next base: position 441,042 of record JAVGWX010000021.1, read on the forward strand.
TATATAACTGTAACCCGACCTAGCTATAACTGTAACCCGACCTGGATATTGGAATGACCCTGTGTTCTCTCTGATAGTGATTCTATTATTCAGATCACACTTGTGTTTGGAGCCCAACTTGAACAAATCTTAAGTAACCAGCTGTTAGGCTTAAGGCCATAGGCCTGGGGTCATTGACATCTTCATATAACGTTTTTGTGTAATGGTGGAGACGATTCCTGACTGCACTACCTCTGTCCTTCCTGTACTATGCACTTCCTCTGTCCTTCCTGTACTCTGCGAGAAGCTGTGAGCCCTGACTGGTGGGGGCGACGATGGGGGAGCGAGAAGCTGTGAGCCCTGACTGGTGGGGGCGACGATGGGGGAGCGAGAAGCTGTGAGCCCTGACTGGTGGGGGCGACGATGAGGGAGCGAGAAGCTGTGAGCCCTGACTGGTGGGGGCGACGATGAGGGAGCGAGAAGCTGTGAACCCTGACTGGTGGAGGCGACGATGTCTCGTTAACAGGGGCTGCAGTCTGGAGAGGGGCGCGTGTTCGAAGACCTTGCCCGGAACGGACAGTAAGTGACCTGTAGTTGCAATATTCCAGTCGGAAGCCCTTTCCCTTGCACATATAAATTATTATTCCGTCGCGCCATGCAGCTGACACTTGGCCAGTGTTCCACACCGTTGAGAATTGTTAGTCCAGAGTGGTGGTTATCGGGTCCAGGGTGGTGGTCATCAGGTCCAGGGTTGTGGTCATCGGGTCCAGGGTGGTGGTCATCGGGTCCAGGGTGGTGGTCATCAGGTCCAGGGTTGTGGTCATCGAGTCCAGGGTGGTGGTCATCAGGTCCATGGTGGTGGTCATCGGGACCAGGGTGGGGGTCATTGGGTCAGGGTGGTGGTCATCCGGTCCAGGGCGTACGTTAAAAGCTCAGAGGGAATATTGTCGGAGCCTGTGGCTCTGCCATCTTTCAATTTTTCTGTTGCTGCCTTAACCTCAGCAATGGTAGGGGCGTCATGGCTGGTGTCAGCGTCAGGAGTTGCTGTGAGATACTCACGGAGATCTGGTGAAGGGGTGGGGGTTCAAGGCTGCGTAGTAATGTTCAATCCACCTGCTAGCTATGTCCTCTCTTGAGGTGCCGGGCAGCGGGGGGGGGGGGGGGGTGGCTGAGTGTGGTGTGGGAGGTTGGGGCTGCTAGAGGAACGTTCGGAGTGATCGGAGCTCAGAGCCTTTATCAGAACCGAAGGCTGCCAATTTATATTTGAGTTACCAAGACACGATTTGGATGTTGTTAGAATGACAATTGTTTTTATAGTCCTGTCAAATTGATCTTTTCATTTTGTTTCTTCATAAACTTCTCAATGTAATTCTAATATTTTCCTTGTGACTCTTGGCCTGGGTAAACAAAGTCAGTGACTTTTTTGCTATATTGTGTTAACGTTTTTAAGCAATTCCAGATACAAATAGATAAATAATTGAATGGTTATTGTTGTTGCTGTTGTTGTAGTTGGTGTTGTTGCAGTTGGTGTTGTTGCTGTTGTTGTAGTGGGTGTTGTTGCTGTTGTTGTAGTTGGTGTTGTTGCTGTTGGTGTAGTTGGTGTTGTTGCTGTTGGTGTAGTTGGTGTAGTTGCTGTTGTTGAAGTTGGTGTTGTTGTAGTTGGTGTTGTTGCTGTTGTTGTAGTTGGTGTTGTTGCTGTTGTTGTAGTTGGTGTTGTTGTTGTTGTTGTAGTTGGTGTTGTTGCTGTTGTTGTAGTTGGTGTTGTTGCTGTTGTTGTAGTTGGTGTTGTTGTTGTTGTTGTAGTTGGTGTTGTTGCTGTTGTTGTAGTGGGTGTTGTTGCTGTTGTTGTAGTTGGCGTTGTTGCTGTTGGTGTAGTTGGTGTTGTTGCTGTTGGTGTAGTTGGTGTAGTTGCTGTTGTTGAAGTTGGTGTTGTTGTAGTTGGTGTTGTTGCTGTTGTTGTAGTTGGTGTTGTTGCTGTTGTTGTAGTTGGTGTTGTTGTTGTTGTAGTTGGTGTTGTTGCTGTTGTTGTAGTTAGTGTTGTTGCTGTTGTTGTAGTTGGTGTTGTTGCTATTGTTGTAGTTGGTGTTGTTGTTGTTGTTGTAGTTGGTGTTGTTGCTGTTGTTGTAGTTGGTGTTGTTGCTGTTGTTGTAGTTGGTGTTGTTGCTGTTGTTGAAGTTGGTGTTGTTGTAGTTGGTGTTGTTGCTGTTGTTGAAGTTGGTGTTGTTGCTGTTGTTGTAGTTGGTGTTGTTGTTGTTGTTGTAGTTGGTGTTGTTGCTGTTGTTGAAGTTGGTGTTGTTGTAGTTGGTGTTGTTGCTGTTGTTGAAGTTGGTGTTGTTGCTGTTGTTGTAGTTGGTGTTGTTGCTGTTGTTGTAGTTGGTGTTGTTGCTGTTGTTGTAGTTGGTGTTGTTGCTGTTGTTGCTGAAAGCTACATGTGCTGAGTTCTTCATTCTTAAATATGTTTGTTTTGTTGTTTGTAACAGTGGTTCTCTTAGAATCCCCAGGCTGTATGAAGAAGGTGGGTCTGGTCGCTGGCTGTAGTGCAGTACATGCCTTCTCTGACTGTATGTGTAGACCTGCAGTGTATGTGATACCATCAGTTGCATGTCTTCTTTCTAAGCTCCTGGTTTCTAATATAACATTACAGATTTAAACAATAAAAACATGTTTTGAGAAGGCCTAGTTAGACAGACTATAGACAACGAAGAAGCTGTAAGCTACCAAAGATAGTCAGATATAACGAAACGAACGTGCTGGCTGCTACCATCTTTTTGTCACGGTCGTGTCAGATAAAAGTTCAGGTAATTTTAACAGTCAGTTACCATCCCAGGTGTTTACAAGTGCAGTATAACTGGAGTAGCTGTTAGCAAATGTTAATATGCAGATTGGGCCTAACAGGTGTGTTATATCTATAGTTTGGGCCTAACAGGTGTGTTACATCTATAGTTAGAGCAGAGTTACGACCTACACACTTCTAACACCCTCACCAGGTGCTAGTTAATCTGGTAGGCCTACCAATCCTTATACCTAAAGGTTTTTTAGTCAATTTAAAGATAATGTTTTAATTATTCAGGTTTAATACAATCCTATTAATTAAAAATGACTTTGTGATTGTTGAAGACAGGTAATTCTTCTAACTCGGATTGTCAGTGAGTGCATTTTGTGGAATTTCTGACATTTCTGAAGGAAACTGGGGAAAAACATCGGATTTGTTCTTTTGGATGTTCTTGCTTACATGTTTCTATCACTCCATGTGTGTATCACTCCATGTTTGTATCACTCCGTGTGTGTATCACTCCATGTGTGTATCACTCCATGTGTGTATCACTCCGTGTGTGTATCACTCCGTGTGTGTATCACTCCATGTTTGTATCACTCCATGTGTGTATCACTCCATGTTTGTATCACTCCATGTGTGTATCACTCCATGTTTGTATCACTCCATGTGTGTATCACTACATGTGTGTATCACTCCATGTTTGTATCAATCCATGCTTGTTTCAGTCAATGTTTCTATCACTTCATGTTTGTATCACTCCATGTTTGTATCACTCCATGTGTGTATCACTCCATGTTTGTGTCACTCCATGTTTGTATCAGTCCATGTGTATATCACCCCATGTGTGTACCAATGCATGTTTGTATCACTTCATGTGTGTATCACTCCGTGTGTGTATCACTCCATGTTTGTATCGCTAGTAAGTTGTTGTCAGCGCCGGGTTATCATGAGCCCCTGTCAGAAGTCTGGTTATCATGAGCCACTGTCAGAAGTCTGGTTATCATGAGCCACTGTCAGAAGTCTGGTTATCATGAGCCACTGTCAGAAGTCTGGTTATCATGAGCCTCTGTCAGAAGTATGATTATCATGAGCCACTGTCAGCGCCGTGTTATCATGAGCCACTGTCAGCGCCGGGTTATCATGAGCCACTGTCAGCGCCGGGTTATCATGAGCCACTATCAGAAGTCTGGATATCATGAGCCACTGTCAGAAGTCTGGTTATCATGAGCTACTGCCAGAAGTCTGGTTATCATGAGCTACTGTCAGAAGTCTGGTTATCATGAGCTACTGTCAGAAGTCTGGTTATCATGAGCTACTGTCAGAAGTCTGGTTATCATGAGCCACTGTTAGAAGTCTGGTTATCATGAGCCACTGTCAGAAGTCTGGTTATCATGAGCCACTGTCCGAAGCCTGATTCATCTTACTTAATGTCCTCCAGCAGAGGTGTCTGAAGAAAATTGTGATAGTGCCAGCGTAAGGAACAACCCTTTTAAGTAGATTTTAATGACGTGCATGGTAAGGTTTGGCTGATTCTGTTCTAGGTTTCCAAAATTATTCCACTTGACAGATATTTGCATTGCTGATAATAGATTGACTTGATCAGATATTTGCATTGCTGATAATAGATTGACTTGATCAGATATTTGCATTGCTGATAATAGACTGACTTGATCAGATATTTGCATTGCTGATAATAGATTGACTTGATCAGATATTTGCATTGCTGATAATAGACTTGATCAGATATTTGCATTTCTGATAATAGATTGACTTGACAGAAATTTGCATTGCTGATAATAGATTGACTTGATCAGATATTTGCATTGCTGATAATAGATTGACTTGACAGATATTTGCATTGCTGATAATAGATTGACTTGAACAGATATTTGCATTGCTGATAATAGATTGACTTGAACAGATATTTGCATTGCTGATAAAAGATTGACTTGATCAGATATTGATTCTCTGAAGTGTTCTTACTTTACACATACCACCAGAGTTTTATCTCATGATATGTTCAGACAAATACCTGGTCACTTTGTCAGCTTGGAGTTTTAGCTAAGGACGTTTGACTCAGGCATGTTAGATATTGTACTGCACTGAATAGTAGTCGTCAAGCTATAACAGTAAGATTGCTGTAAATAGTGATTGTTTATAAGATTGATGTAAATAGTGATTGTTTGTAAGATTGCTTTGCTGTTGACTCACAGAACGGGTTCCAGTTAACCCTGTTGTTTAGCTTGTACTTTTCTGTTTAGGTTTATCACTCAAAGTGTGACGTCAGAGCCAGTAAACACAAAAATGGACCCAACCTTGGGTGGAACCTCTAACTCAACTACTACACTACTTCTCGAATTACTACTACTACTACTACTAACTACTACTAATATCCACACTACTACTACTACTACTACTAACTACTACTAATATCCACACTACTACTACTACTACTACTACTACTACTACTACTACTACTACTAAAACTCATTTACCATATTTTTATTACTCACACTACTGCTACTAATACTTCCACTTCCACTACTACTACTACTACTACTTCTACTACAACTACTACTATTCACACTACTACTCCTTCAACTATTACTGCTACTAATACCAATACTACTACTAATGCTACTACTACTACTCCTACTACTACCGCTACTACTACTACCACTACTACTATTTCTACTACCACTACTACTACTACTACTACTACTACTAATGTCACTACTACTACTACTACCTACTACTTTCACTAATACTACTAATACTACTACTACCACCCCAGTTTTTGTCTGTTTGACCAGAAGTACTGCTATTGGCCTGACTTCGTGAGCTGGCTTATACCAATTGTCAAAATGGACGAATCTATTCGACACATCAACCCAAACCCAACACTCACAGCTAATCTCATCTCAAGAAGTCTTTTCTGGTGAGTAAAGAAATATGACACCAATTACATGTCACATCATCACTTGCATCGTTGTCAACACTACCACTAGCATCATCATCATCTGCAGTCATCTCTATTTTGCTAAAATTTACTTACAGCATAGAGGAAGTGGCCTAATGGTTTGTAGCATGTTTACATAAAACTAAGAATGGTTTGTAGCATGTTTACACGAAACTAGGAATGGTTTGTATCAAGTTTACACGAAACTATAAATGGTTTGTATCAAGTTTACACGAAACTAAGAATGGTTTGTAGCATGTTTACACGAAACTAGGAATGGTTTGTATCAAGTTTACACGAAACTATAAATGGTTTGTATCAAGTTTACACGAAACTAAGAATGGTTTGTATCAAGTTTACACAAAACTAGGAATGGTTTGTATCAAGTTTACACAAAAGTAGGTAGGGTTTGTAGCACGTTTACACAAAAACTAAGAATGGTTTGTATCAAGTTTACACGAAACTATAAATGGTTTGTATCAAGTTTACACGAAACTAAGAATGGTTTGTAGCATGTTTACACGAAACTAAGAATGGTTTGTATCAAGTTTAAACAAAACTAGGAATGGTTTGTAGCATGTTTACATAAAACTAGGAATGGTTTGTGGCATGTTTACACAAAAGTTAGTGTTATTGAAATATGTTTTACAGTACACGACGGGTGGGTGGAGCATGTGTGACAGATCATGCAGTAGGAAGATATTAGTTGGAAAATAGCAGAAGTTATTTGATGTCCTATTTGTGTGTAAGTAGTGAAATCACGGACGCCAGACCTGAAACAAAGAGACGAGCTGGTTTTGGACACCTGGACCAAAGTCAAGAATACATTTGCAGTATTTTAATGTGCTAGATGCATAACGGATTCGTTTAACGGCCGCGTCAACAGTTTATGCGAGCATGACTCATCAGTCAGAACAAACTTGGACCGGTTCTTAGAAAATGATAGCGTCGGTTCTTGTAATTGAGCAATGGGCGACGCAGGATTGAAACCAGCAGGACTAATAGTCGACGTTCAAGGTGAGCAATGAACGACCGTTTGCATTTCGTGCTAATTTCAGTTCACATTTTAAGCTAGAATTGAAACAAGTGCAAAGAAGCTATCTTTAAAAATTTAATTTTAATTTACCAGCAGACACATTTACAGTAGCAGTCAATGGACATCCAGTAAAAATCCTTCTATTTGATAATCATCATAGTTTGCTAGTTTTCACTAAGGAAAAGAATTATTTCTGAAGTTACGAGATAAATTATTTCTCAGAGCCATGTTTTTTTTTTCTCTCTGAAATAATCTTTGCAGACAGGAGATAGCTACCATTCAATATTGATCTTAATACAAAAGCAGATTATGCAGTTTTACCAGGTTCAAAGATCAGAAGAAATACTTAACGTGTCCTTAAAAACAGGTCAGGAAACCAGCGAAATAAAATAAATTTCATCCAATCAAGTAATTCGACCACTTAATCCGACCACTTAATCCGACAAATTCATCCGACCAAGTAATTCGACCACTTAATCCGACAAATTCATCCGACCAAGTAACCGACCAAGTAATCCGACCAAATAATCCGACCAAGTAATTTGACCAAGGCATTCTCCTTCTGGACACAGATTTAGATGAGACCACTACCTGTGTTAACTCACCACAACATCTCGGGATATAATATTAGAAAAGATTAGATTGTTCTTGTTGTTCCAGATGTGCCTACAATGAGTAGGTTACTCTTTTGTGCGCACTGAAAAGGGCTTTAAGTAACGGTTTGCAGCAGCTTTCTTCACATTTCGAGTGTGCTGATGAAAGTGCGCCGTGATTTTCCATGCGGCTGTGCTGTGCTTGGCCCCATCTGCGTGTCACTCACTACTACACTCACCTCTTTAGCCAGGCTGTTGTCCTTGACAACAGCCAGTTTCCAGGATGACCAACGAGGAGATCAGATGAGGGTCTTGGCCAGTATATTTCTCCTGACCCTGGCTAACATTCTCTGATCAGTGTGTTTGCCTGACCAGACGTTAGCATCAACGCCCAATGCAAGTAGACGACAAAAATATCAGCTATATATTTCAGAATCCAGGAATTGGAATTAGAGATTTATGTTTTAAGATACAAAAATTGCTTGTGGGAAGAAGTTTATAAAAGTTATATTACATGTTTTGGAACCAATGTGTTTTAGTCCTTTGTAACAGTTCGTGTATATTAGGGCACAAAGGAGTTGTGGCTAGAAACATATTCTCATAGAACGCAAATTAGCTCTGAAAATAATCCGATATTTCAACTGGGCACATATCAAACACAAGTCACACGTATTGGTTGTCAAGACCGGATATTGATTAGCAGCCCTAGCAGGGGGAAACATATTTACTGTGGTCAGTTGGAGACTGTTATCTAAGAGGACCAGCTCATTTATTGTTTGTTTGTTTTGTTTGTTTGTTTTTTTTGTGTTTGCCTTACTAATCTATTCCCCAAGGCGTGTGTGCGTTACACTGTGGTTTTTATTTTGCGCCTGTCGGCCCAGTGCATCCGACTTCAGCATGCATTTTATGTAAGGGTCTGCTTCCTCCTGCATTTTCTAAGGGTTTGCTTCCCCGGGGTAACGGCCGGTGCTGTGATGGGGATCGAACCCAGCACCTTCTGGTTGTGAGCCGTGCCACTTAACCACTAGGCCTCGCCGTCCCCGCTCAGTTGGTGTATTAACTAGAGTCACAGGAAAAGGGAATAGAGGCATTGAGTGACACATACGTTGTCGTCAGGCTGTCACATTTAAATTGGCAGGATGACACCATATCTAGCGAAATATTTTTGAACTTTGGGAGCAAACATGATAGACTGACAAGTGTGGCAGTCAAGAGTACGAGACTGCTTGCAGACTGGTCAAAGAAGGAGGGACAAAAGAACCTTGTGATCACAACATCCATGTTGTTAAGGGAGGCGATAGAAGGCCAATAAAACCAGAAGCAAAGAGAGAGTTCAAGCGGGCTGGATCGAAGACCAATAAAACCAGAAGCAAGAGAGAGAGTTCAAGCGGGCTGGATAGAAGGCTAATAAAACCAGAAGCAAGAGAGAGAGTTCCAGCGGGCTGGATTGAAGGCCAATAAAACCAGAAGCAAGAGAGGGTTCAAGCGAGCTGGATTGAAGGCTATTCCACTATGCTTTATTGGGAACTGCACATGTACCAATCGGGGAGAATGGTGACCTTTCTGTGACTGGCGAGAAAATAAATACATTTGATCACTTCGAGTCTGTACGATAAAGGTGTTGCAAATACATGAGATGCAATCTAGAAGTGAGTGGCAGCAAACTGACTCGGTTCAGTTCAGGCAGCTCATAAGTGGCTCCGCCGGTGAGAGAATTGAAGCCTGACCACTCAAGGGACACCCCCGCTCAGAACGGATGTAACACGGACACCAGAGGAGCACATCCCCAACTTGGTTGAGAAACGTTCGTTGTACGAAGCAGTTCTGACTTTGAGCAATTCTGACTTTGAGCAATTCTGACTTTGAGCAGTTCTGACTTTGAAGTAAGCAGTTCTGACTTTGAAGTGAGCAGTTCATCAGAGTTCAGCCATGTCGCCACGCTACCAAAGTGCAGTATGTGACTACCAGAGTAGATAGTTTAATTCTAAGTAACATTTGTAGATAATATAAGAAGTCTAAAAAATAGAGGCGGGTTACAGATCAGTGGTTCCATTCAAGCTCATGCCGACACTCCCCTGGGCTAGAAAGACTTAGTCAAAGTTAGTTTGGTTAGTTTTTAAAATGTTATAAATGACTGGATTTGAAATAAATGAATTATCTATTGTTTTATTATTCCCAGACGTTTGAGTGTTTTCTGTGTTGATGTTGTGTAGGCAGAATATCTGGAAGAAGTGAAAAAACGAAACTAGAATACGATTGTCGAAATAAGAGTAAGTGAAATTGAGAGATTGGTTATTAATTCGATACGTCACAGAGTAAGTGTTACTGTAATAAAGATAATAAGAAAGAAAAGGATTGACAGCGCTGCTATATGAGAGAGTAAATTGGTGCCTAAGATCAGTATGAAGATGCACCTTAACACACCTTTACGAATCAGTATCGTGCCTAACAGCTTACAATATTTAGATAAATGGTTTCGGGTTAGGTTTTGTGCAAGGAAGGTCTTCGTAGTGTTATAAGTATCAGTTATACCGTTCAAGTTAGATCCTATCATTGTTTAGAGTCAGGGAAAAGGGACCAGGACACTTTAACCCTGCCAAATCATAACAAATAAATTGTCCCAGGGACCAGCACAGCAAAAATGAAACGCAACCTACCACATGTTTACAGTAAACGATGGGTGGGTGGAGTATGTTTACAGTAAGTGAGGGCTGGGTGGAGTGTCTATACAGTATCTGAAAGCTTGGTGGAGTGTGTTTATAGTAATTCGGGGCTGGGTGGACTGTGTTTACAGTAATTGAGGGCTGGGTGGACTGTGTTTCCAGGAATTGAGGGCTGGGTGGACTGTGTTTACAGTAATTGAGGACTGGGTGGACTGTGTTTACAGTAATTGAGGACTGGGTGGACTGTTTTTACAGTAATTGAGGACTGGGTGGACTGTGTTTACAGTAATTGAGAGATGGGTGTGGACTGTGTTTACAGTAATTGAGGGATGGGTGGACTGTGTTTACAGTAATTGAGGGATGGGTGGACTGTGTTTACAGTAAACAAGGGCTAGGTGGACTGTGTTTACAGTAATTGAGGGCTGGGTGGACTGTGTTTACAGTAATTGAGGACTGGGTGGACTGTGTTTACAGTAATTGAGGACTGGTTGGACTGTGTTTACAGTAATTGAGGGATGGGTGGACTGTGTTTACAGTAATTGAGGGATGGGTGGACTGTGTTTACAGTAATTGAGGGCTGTGTGGACTGTGTTTACAGTAATTGAGGGCTGGGTGGACTGTGTTTACAGTAAACAAGGGCTAGGTGGACTGTGTTTACAGTAATTGAGTGCTGGGTGGAGTGTGTTTACACAAATCAAGGAACTCCTCTTTTTGTCTTTATTGTCCGTGTTTGTCCTGAACAATGCATTCTGTTTTAGTTTACAGTGAGACTGCGATATATAAGCATTTCGGCCCGACACATCCAATTTCAGCTAGATTTTTTTAGTTTGCCTTCCAACTGAGATCTCTAGCCTTTGACCAGACGTGACTAGCGCAGCCTGCTTACAGGGCAGCACAAGGAGGTGGAATATGGTCAGTCAGCTTTGGTTCGCTGACCCCGACACAAGCAGCTAACTGTTGTTTGCTGACCCCGACACAAGGATCCAGCTATGGTTCGCTGACCCCGACACAAACATCCAGCTATGGTTCGCTGACCCCGACACAAGGATCCAGCTATGGTTCGCTGACCCCGACGCAAACATCCAGCTATCGTTTGCTGACCCCGACACAAGCATCCAGCTATGGTTTGCTGACCCTGGTGCAAGCATCCAGCTATGGCTTGCTGACCCCAACACAAGCATCCAGCTATGGTTTTCTGACCCCGACACAAGCATCCAGCTATGGTTCGCTGACCCTGGTGCAAGCATCCAGCTATTGTTCGCTGACTACTGTTAGCTCATTCCTGATGTGTTTTGTCCCCCCCCCCTTTCTTGTCAAGCAGTGTGACGTAAGACAGATGGGGACAGAAGGGGGGGGGGGTGAGAATTGACTGACACAGACACTTGTATCTGCGGCTAACCATTAGTCAGTCAGTTAGTCATTCCATGGGTCAGTTAGTCTGTAAGTTAGTCATTGCACTTGTCAGTTAGTCTGTAACTTAGTCATTAAATGGGTCCGTTAGTCATTCCATGGGTCAGTTAGTCTGTATGTTAGTCATTCCATGGGTCAGTTAGTCTGTAAGTTAGTCATTCCATGGGTCAGTTAGTCATTCCATGGGTCAGTTAGTCTATAAGTTAGTGAATGAATCAATCATTATTAGCCTAATCATCATCAGTCCCGTAACCTAGAAGGTCGTTGAGGAACCGTTATTGTAACCTAGAAGGTCGTTGAGGAACCGTTATTGTAACCTAGAAGGTCGTTGAGGAACCGTTATTGTAACCTAGAAGGTCGTTGAGGAACCGTTATTGCAGTTTGTCGAACCCGCCACACGTCTCGATTTGTCTCCAGAGTATTACTTTCAGCTATAGACGTTCCCGTCCACTCTTTTATATTCTCCTCCCATCTCTTTTTTGGTCTCCCTCTCCCACGCTTCCCAGGCACAGTGCCTTGCAGGACGGTCTTGGTTAGCCCCACCGATCGTGACATATGTCCATACCATGTCAATGTTCGTTTTATTTCGGAAGTGATTAAGTTTTTATATTGACCTAACTCCTTCCTAACAATTTCAAGAACTCTCCCGTTTGAAACGCGATCCAAATATGAAATGCCAAGAATTCTTCGCAAGTATCTCATTTCTATTGCGCAGATTTTTTACGTTCTAGTGCAGCCGTCAGAGTCCAAGACTCACACGCGTAGATGTATACCAAGGTGACCATTGTATACATTAAAGTCAGCTTCGATTTAAGGCTACTGTTCTTGTCTTTCCAGATTATTTGTAGTCTTGTCAGAGTGACCATGGCCATCGCTGTTCCTAACTGGATCTCCGCTCTAGACCCCTCCGTATTCATTTCTGCTCCCAGATATTTGAACCGCTTAACACTTTCCAAAGGTTGGCCTTTGACCATAATCGGGTTTGAAATACCCTCTCGAGCGTTGACCATGATCTAACTCTTCTCTGCACTGACTTCTATCTCACATTTCTGGGCAGCATTGTCTAGGTTTGCGTCTAGCCTTGCAAGTTCAGGTTCTGTTCCAGCCAGTCCGGTAATGTCTTCGGCAGACCGGAGGTTGGTGAGTATGCGTCCACCTCTACTGAACGTCCACCTATACTTACCGTCCACCTATATTGGCCGTCCCCCTATACTGTCCGTCCACCTATACTGACCGTCCACCTATACTGGCCGTCCACCTCTACTGGCCGTCCACCTATACTGACCGTCCACCTATACTGGCCGTCCACCTATACTGACCGTCCACCTATACTGACCGTCTACCTATACTGACCGTCCACCTATACTGACCGTCCCTGCGTGTTCATGCAATGCGTCTGATATAATGCGTTCTAGAAAAACATGGCCCACCCTATCATTAGTCTTTTTAAAGTCAACGAAGACTGCTACAATTTATGTTTCTGCTTAGTGTATTTTTTCACTGATCGAGCGCAGGTTAAAAATGTGGTCTATTGTGTTTCGACCAGCTCTGAAACCCGCTTGTTCTTCCGCAATAATTTCTTCTACTCGTGACTGCGGTCTGTTAAAGATAACCTTGAGATAACTTTACTGGCGTGACTAAACATACTGATGGTTCTGTAGTTCTGACACTGATGGAGTCTTATCTTCTTTGGTTTCACTGTGGCACTATCACTATGAGTTAATCAGTTGGTAAAATAAAGCAGTCAATCATTGAATGCATACATACATTAGTCAATTAAAAAGTCCATCAGTCGATCAGTCAGTCAGCCAGTTAACCAAGCACTGTCCTTACCTCCGTGTTGTGTAGCCAAATGTTGTGTAGCCAAATGTTGTGTAGCCAAATGTTGTGTAGCCAAATGTTGTGTAGCCAAATGTTGTAACCTTCTGGCCAGTTAAACTTTTAAAAACCAAAGACAGGGTATATTTTGTCATATTAGGTCACTTTTGATGACTGATGTACAGCTGATGCTGATATTAGGTCATCTTTGCATGACTGATGTACAGCTGATGCTGATATTAGGTCATCTTTGCATGACTGATGTACAGCTGATGCTGATATTAGGTCATCTTTGCATGACTTATGTACAGCTGATGCTGATATTAGGTCATCTTTGCATGACTTATGTACAGCTGATGCTGATATTAGGTCATCTTTGCATGACTGATGTACAGCTGATGCTGATATTAGGTCATCTTTGCATGACTGATGTACAGCTGATGCTGATATTAGGTCATCTTTGCATGACTGATGTACAGCTGATGCTGATATTAGGTCATCTTTGCATGACTTATGTACAGCTGATGCTGATATTAGGTCATCTTTGCATGACTGATGTATAGCTGATGTTGATATAGGAAAATGAGCTACCTAGACAATGTGAGCCACAACTCTGAGCCAATGGTAGCCACCTCTCTCAGCCAATGGGAGCGACAGCTCTCAGCCAATGGGAGCCACAGCTCTCAACCAATGGGAGCCACAGCTCTGAGCCAATGGGATCCACAGCTCTCAGTCAATGGGAGCCACAGCTCTCAGCCAATGGGAGCCACAGCTCTCAGCCAATGGGAGCCACAGCTCTGAGCCAATGGGAGCCACAGCTCTCAGCCAATGGGAGCCACAGCTCTGAGCCTTGGGATCCACAGCTCTCAGTCAATGGGAGCTACAGCTTTGAGCCAATGCGCGCGTGATCTGTTATTTGTAAATTGTGGTATACTCGATGACCCACATTTCTGTAAGCAGTGTTCACATTGGCATCTCGTTTGTTCATATTGTTATCTCATCTGTTCAAATTGTTATCTCATCTGTTCAAATTGTTATCTCATCTGTTGACACTGTTATCTCATCTGCTCACATTGTTATCTCGTTTGTTCACACTGTTATCTCATCTGTTGACACTGCTATCTCATCTGTTCACATTGTTATCTCATCTGTTCACGAATGTTGGGGTAGGTGCAGTATTCTCCCTTGTTATCATATGTGTGGCTATTTCTATGTTCTATCTGTGCAACTCTATTGTTTGTTTAGCACTATCAATCCATATTTGCCAGATTTTTTTCTTGACTGAAGCTCTGTTGTCTGTTGTTATTTTCATGTCAGAAACATTTACTTCATCAAGTTCGAGGATTCAGATATTCTTAAAATTTGTTTATAGATGACGGTAGTATGGACATGGAGGTAGATGTAAGAACTCAAACATCAAATGTTGGGACTTACCAGCTTGTTCCCATCACTAAGACAATACATATACATATTCCAAAAGATACAGCAAACATACCCAGAAATAATATTACATGAGTGTGTGTGATAGTGGTAGTTGGTTGATGTTTGTGATAGTGGTAGCTGGTTGATGTTTGTGATAGTGGTAGATCGTTGATATTTGTGATAGTTGACTGATGCGTGTGATATGTGACTGATGTTTGTGATAGTTGACTGATGTGTGTGATATTTTACTGATGTTTGTGATAGTTGACTGATGTTTATGATAGTTGACTAATGTTTGATAGTGGTAGTTTGTTGATGTTTGTGATAGCGATAGTTGGTTGATGTTTCTGATAATTGTACCTTTGTGTTTATGCAGGTGGTGTAACCCGCTCTTTAAAACAGGCTATAGACGGCCTTTGGAAGAAGCAGACATGTACAATGTATGCCCATTAGATTCTGCCCAGCAGTTGGGGAACAAGCTCGAGAGGTAATCCTTACTCTGTGTCAGTGGTGGGTTGATGATCTCACAGATAACAGCAGCGACAGAAGAGAAAGTGACAATCGGTTTGATGAGGAGGGTCAGATAATGTGGAATAGAGTATGAGAGATGATAGAATAGAGAGTGGGAGAGAGAATAGAACAGAGACTTGTAGAAGATAGAATAGACAGCTTAAAAAGATTGAATAGAGACAGGTAAAATATAATAGAGATACGAAAAGAAAAGATAGAATGGAGATGAGGAAAATAGACTAGATAGTGAAGAAAGATGAAATAAATTGAGGTAATATATAATACAATTTCGGGAAAGAATAGGTAGTCGAAGAAAATAGAACAGACACTGGGAGAAGATATAATAGACAGTGGGAAAAGATAGAATAGACAGTGGGAGAAGATAGAATAGACAGTGGGAAAAGATAGAATAGACAGTGGGAGAAGATAGACATCCACATACTGCTACAGAGAGCCCAGATCAGATGGACAGGGCATGTTATTTGTATGCCCGATGAGAGCCCAGATCAGATGGACCGGGCATGTTATTTGTATGCACGATGAGAGCCCAGATCCGATGGACCGGGCATGTTATTCGTATGAACGATGAGAGCCCAGATCAGATGAAGTGGGAAGCGCTTCCCATGGGGGAAGACAGAAGAAAAAATACAAAAACCCTTTGAAAGAATATCTGAACAGTTTCCTCAATGATGTCGCCTCCTGGTAGTTGCTTGCTCTAAACCGCTCACCACAATTAGAAATGTGTCACTGGGGCACAGGACATGTAAGCTTTTTTGAAAACAAATATGCTATACTGGCCAATTGCTGACTTTGTCTACGTGCTGCAGAATTTAGTATGCTTTGATCAGACTCTACAATTATATGTGGACATATCCAACAGTTTGGTATACGACGAACAGACTCTACAATTATATGTGGACATATCCAGCAGTTTGGTATACGACGAACAGACTCTACAATTATATGTGGACATATCACATGGCTGACTTCATCTTCGCATGCGGTGGGCAAATATTATTATCATTAGTATTGAAAAGAAAGAAATTATAATCTACTTTTGGAAACCATCTAATAAAATCGCATATATGAAACTGATACCAAATACTATACTGATACCTCGTCTAACTCGTGCATTCAGAAGTTTGAAATGCAGTTCTAAGAAAACTGTTAAGCTGCTGGAATTAAGTTCTCAGAAAACTGTAAAGCTGCTGGACACAGCATCAGTATGACTACTTTCCGGTTATAATCAACTTTGCAGGTGGACATCATTAATATATTATGTGCGACATTTTGTCAAAAAATAACACCAGTAAAATGCATTAAAACTGTAAAATATTGACCTTCTATAAAGTTGCCAAAACAAAGATGTCAGTTGTTTATAAAAGTTGTCAAAAAAGATGGCAGTTGCCAAATGCGAAAACAAGATGTCAAAATGGTTTGAAAAGTTGCCAATTTCTAGATATTGACAACTAAGCTGCCAATGGGCCAGTCCTTCTGTAATAATGTCCAGTCACAAGTTCTCCTGTCAACTCTCCCAGTCCTACTGATCCAACGTTTTAACATGTTTGGCCCGTCCACTAAGCCGAGTTTTGAGGCTGGAGTACACCGTACCAGTCACCCTGTCCAATAACTCTTGTTTTGACTCAGGTTATTGTGTCGCTTACCTGTCGCTTACCTGTCGGTACCTGTCGTTAACACTTATCTCACAATATGTAGCTCCACAGCACACGGAAGGTGAACAAAATGCTCAACAAATGTCCAGGTAACTTCTGTCTTGAGCTGGCACATACGTTTCTCTGTTTGTTTCCTTCTATAGAGAGTGGATTCAACAACTGAAACGTCAGGACAAAGGACACACACCTAGCTTGCTGAGAGCTTTGATTGCTACCTTTGGTTTCCAGTATATGATTGTGGGCCTTCTAGTGCTTCTAGAGGTATGACCATTTTGGGACTTCGAGGTTGAAACCGTCAAACTGTACAATTCTATGACATGTCTTCCATGTACTGTATTCTAATATGGACATTCCTTCCATGTACTGTACTCTAATATGGACCATTCCTTCCATGTACTGTACTCTAATATGGCCCATTCCTTCCATGTACTGTATTCTAATATGGAAATTTCTTCCTTGTACTGTATTCTAATATGGACCATTCCTTCCATGTACTGTATTCTAATATGGAAATTTCTTCCTTGTACTGTATTCTAATATGGACCATTCCTTCCATGTACTGTATTCTAATATGGAAATTTCTTCCTTGTACTGTATTCTAATATGGACCATTCCTTCCATGTACTGTATTCTAATATGGAAATTTCTTCCTTGTACTGTATTCTAATATGGACCATTCCTTCCATGTACTGTACTCTAATATGGCCCATTCCTTCCATGTACTGTATTCTAATATGGAAATTTCTTCCTTGTACTGTATTCTAATATGGACAATTCCTTCCTTGTAATGTATTCTAATATGGACCATTCCTTCCATGTACTGTATTCTAATATGGACCATTTCTTCCATGTACTGCATTCTAATATGGGTGATACCTTCCATGTACTGTATTCTAATATTGGTGATACCTTCCATGTACTGTATTCTAATATTGGTGATACCTTCCATGTACTGTATTCTAATATTGGTGATACCTTCCATGTACTGTATTCTAATATGGGTGATACCTTCCATGTACTGTATTCTAATATGGGTGATACCTTCCATGTACTGTATTCTAATATGGGTGATACCTTCCATGTACTGTATTCTAATGTGGGTGATACCTTCCATGTACTGTATTCTAATATGGGTGATACCGTCCATGTACTGTAATGTAATATGGACCATTAGACCTTCACGCGGTGATCCTCTGCAGCAGAGCAGACTGGCTTAGGAGAAGGCATCGGAAAGGGAAGACTAACCCGGTACACAAAGTTGCCTGCAGAAATCTAATATGTCGGACCGAAAGGTGCAGTTATCGCAGTCTACCCGTCAACTGGATTCTGTTCTGCGGACTACATCCTGTTACTTGCTATGCCCTTTTCAGGGCTTAGTAGCGGGTGTTGAGAACGAACGAAGAAAAAGAAGATTCAGGTCTCATTGTGTCTGTGTGCCCAGTAAAGTCCCTACCTCCGTGTGCCCAGTAAGATCCCTACCTCCGTGTGCCTGTGTGCCCAGTAAAGTCCCTACTTCCGTGTGTCTGTGTGCCCACTAAGGTCCCTACCTCCGTGTGTCCATGTGCCCACTAAGGTCCCTACCTCCGTGTGTCTGTGTGCCCAGTAAGGTCCCTACCTCCGTGTGTCTGTGTGCCCAGTAAGGTCCCTACCTTCGTGTGTCTGTGTGCCCAGTAAGGTCCCTACCTCCGTGTGTCTGTGTGCCCAGTAAGGTCCCTACCTCCGTGTGTCTGTGTGCCCAGTAAGGTCCCTACCTCCGTGTGTCTGTGTGCCCAGTAAGGTCCCTACCTCCGTGTGTCTGTGTGCTCACTAAGGTCCCTACCTCAATGTGTCTGTGTGCCCACTAAGGTCCCTACCTCCGTGTGTCTGTGTGCTCACTAAGGTCCCTACCTCAATGTGGCTGTGTGCCCACTAAGGTCCCTACCTCCGTGTGTCTGTGTGCCCACTAAGGTCCCTACCTCCGTGTGTCTGTGTGCCCAGTAAAGTCCCTACCTCCGTGTGTCTGTGTGCCCAGTAAGGTCTCTACCTCCGTGTGTCTGTATGCCCAGTAAGGTCTCTACCTCCGTGTGTCTGTGTGCCCAGTAAGGTCTCTACCTCCGTGTGTCTATGTACATAGTACAGGAAGGACCTGATCCAACAACTGCATTAACACAAGAACGCATCAATCATGACATCTAATTGTTCATATTAAACAATGGAAAGCAAAAACCCCCGTGATAGACACCATGCAGGGTTTAGGCATGGACACCACACGGATGATCCCCTCTTTAGATTTACACAGCAGGTGATGGATGGATTCCAAGATGGAAACCAGGCAGGGTTCAGGCATGGACACCACACGGATGATCCCCTCTTTAGGTTCACACAGCATGTGGTGGATGGATTCCAAGATGGAAACCAGGCAGGGTTCAGGCATGGACACCACACGGATGATCCCCTCTTTAGGTTCACACAGCATGTGATGGATGGATTCCAAGATGGAACAAGCAGACTAGCAGTGTTTATTGATCTACAGCAGGCATATGACAGGGTCTGGAAGAAGGTCCTTTTGATGAAAATGAGGAAAATGGGAATAGAAGGAAAGATGATCAAATGGATACGGCCTTCCTGACCAACAGAACCACAGAAACCAACTTTGCAGGGGCAATATCAAGTAAAAAAAACGTTAGAAGATATACTGCCACAGAGCTCTCATCTAAATTGCACTCTTTTCCTCTTCTATATAAATGACCTCACTAGACATATAAATGTGTCAAAAGCATTGTTTGCCGATGACCTCACCATTTGGACCACCGAGAAATCTCCCATTTTGGCAAAGGCGAAGATCAGCATAGCGCTGCTAACAATTTCAGTATACTGTGAATGTGGAAACTAAAGATAAATACACAGAAAACCATACACCATCTTCTACGGCAGTCATAAAGAACCACAGATATACATTAACATAAAAAAGGAATGGGGGAATTACCAGTAAAAGAGGATGCCCCAGTTTATCTGGGGGTAACACTGGACAGACAGTTGAAACTTGGCAGCCACATCTGCAACATCAGAAGTAAAGCAACCAAGCGTTTGAACTTAATACAAAGACTTGCTAGCACAAATTGGGGAACTGATAAACAAACCCTTCGGCAACTATACCTTGGTTATGTGCGGCCGGTGATGGACTAGTGTCTTCCCATACAGACCACTCTGAGTACAAATAACACATCATCTATTGACCGGGTGCAGAAGCAAACTCTCAGTCTAATGTTGTGGGGGATAAGATCAACACCTACAGCAGTGTGCGAGATAGAGGCCAACATAGAACAGCTAGATATCGGGAGAAAGGGGGCACTGACTGAAGCGATTGAGAGATACAAGAGAGACAAGAAAATAACCATCCAAAAAGGGTACAAATAGACACTTGGAAGCAAAGGAGAAGACTGAAGCAATTATCCCCACTGGATGTAGCAGAGGATGAAAGCCATTTGCACCATCTACCAGAGGAGAGAAAAACGAAAACAGGTTTTTTTGGACAACCCAATTGGCAACATCTTTGTCTGCCAGATATAAAAATGCGCCTGACAGAAAAGGCAGCCACCAAGAAGACTACACCTAATATCCTGAAGACATGTCTCTAGCTACCAAAAATCGGCTGTCCTGGTCTATACGGATGAATCAGCATTCAAATCTACCTCTTTCGCAGGCTATGGTATACATATGAAATACCCGGATGGGTGCAAATACGAGTTTTGTGACATGGGGCGAAAACTACGGAGGCCGAGGCTATACAAACAGCGGTTGCGATTCTGCACCAACAGTTTGACTTCAGCGAATTTTGCCAATGGACTTTGTGATTTTTAGTAACTCCAATTCGGTTCTGGAGACGCTGAAGAACACCTTATACAAAGAAAATGAAATATTCTTGGTGGAGAGGCCGATCAACAACATCATCACTGCCCAAGGGATGAATGTCACCTTGCAATAGATCCCTGGAAATATTGGGCTTCTAGGGAACGAGATGGCCGCCGGTTTGACAAAAACAGGAGCCTCGAAACAACAATTGAATAGACCCTGCAGGAACCACACAGTAAAACGAATTATTAAGAATAATACTCGGGAAATCTGAATGAACAGGTGGGCGACAGGAACATCAGGTGGGCGACAGGAACAGCAGGTGGGCGACAGGAACACCAGGTGGGCGACAGGAACAGCAGGTGGGCGACAGGAACACCAGGTGGGCGACAGGAACAGCAGGTGGGCGACAGGAACAGCAGGTGGGCAACAGGAAAAGCAGGTGGGCGACAGGAACAGCAGGTGGGCGACAGGAACACCAGGTGGGCGACAGGAACAGCAGGTGGGCGACAGGAACAGCAGGTGGGCGACAGGAACACCAGGTGGGCGACAGGAACAGCAGGTGGGCGACAGGAACACCAGGTGGGCGACAGGAACAGCAGGTGGGCGATAGGAACAGCAGGTGGGCGACAGGAACACCAGGTGGGCGACAGGAACAGCAGGTGGGCGACAGGAACAGCAGGTGGGCGACAGGAAAAGCAGGTGGGCGACAGGAACAGCAGGTGGGCGACAGGAACACCAGGTGGGCGACAGGAACAGCAGGTGGGCGACAGGAACACCAGGCGGGCGACAGGAACACCAGGTGGGCGACAGGAACAGCAGGTGGGCGACAGGAACACCAGGTGGGTGACAGGAACAGCAGGTGGGCGAGCGGAACAGCAGGTGGGCGACAGGAACAGCAGGTGGGCGACAGGAACACCAGGTGGGCGACAGGAACAGCAGGCCACATTGTATGTAGCGAAATTACACAGCCAAAATGTAACGATAAAATACAAAAACTAGATTAGAAAGTCTCAACTTTCAGTTCCTAAAAGATCATACCAAAGTCAATAAGCCACTTGAACCGCATCAATTCCCAGCACCTGCCTTTGTGCAGACATTTCTATCATCCTGATGAAACAGTTCAACATCTACTCATTGAGTTTAAGGCGCTTGCGGACAATAGAAAACAGATTCTTACAAGCATTACCGACAATTGCCAACACACTGTACGGAGCTGTGAAACAACTGAAGAAGTCCTGTATCTATTTAAGAATGAAATGGGGCTGCCAAGATGAGGCTTTCTCAGCAGCTATGGGATAACAACAATATAACCATGTTCTGACCGAGACAACTTAGAAAGATGTCCATCTTGTAGCAATGTTCTGAGACAGTTCAGAGAAATTTCCATCTTGTAACAATGTTTTGGATATTACCAGTTCACTGGACAAAGAACATTTTTATTTGATGAAATAGTTGTAAATACTATTGAATTGCAACTTAGCTATTAAAAATGTTCAGTTATTACTTGTCTGAGAAATGTTCAGTTTATACTTGTCTGAGAAATGTTCAGTTTATACTTGTCTGAGAAATGTTCAGTTTATACTTGTCTGAGAAATGTTCAGTTTATACTTGTCTGAGAAATGTTCAGTTTATACTTGTCTGAGAAATGTTCAGTTATTGTTTTATGACTGATAAATGTTGAGTTTATAAGTTATATCTGAAAAGTTTAGTTTCTACTTTAAGATGTGTTTAGTTTTTACCCTGTCTCATCACAATGTGAACACTCACCAGAATGTAAACACTCACCAGAATGAGAACACTCACCACAATGTGAACACTCACCACAATGTGAACACTCACCACAAAGATGACTATCCTGTCATGTCAACAGGAAACAACCAAAGTCATCCAGCCATTGCTGCTGGGAGGCCTGATCAGGTACTTCGTAGTGAACTCTCCACCAGTCAGCAAGCTGGAGGCCTGGATGTACGCTCTTGGTGTGTCCCTGTGTGCCATAGTCCTGGCTGTGTCTCACCACCCGTACTTCTTCTGTGTCCAGAGGATAGGCATGCGGATGAGGATCGCCTGCTGCTCTCTCATGTACAGAAAGGTTTGTCCATTGATTGTTCATGAATTATTTCCGTGTGGCATCATTAGACCAGACGTCTTGCATCCACTGGAAGGTTGTGTTAGCATGTGATTCATTAGTTGTATTAGCATGTGAATGATTGTTTGCATTGGCATTTGATTAATTGGTTGTATCGGCATGTGATTGATTGGTTGAATTAGCATGTGATTGATTGGTTGAATTAGCATGTGCTTGATTGGTTGAATTAACATGTGATTGATTGGTTGAATTAGCATGTGCTTGATTGGTTGAATTAGTTTGTGATTGATTGGTTGTATTGGCATGTGATTGATTGTTTGAATTGGCATGTGATTGATTGGTTGTATTGGCATGTGATTGATTGTTGTATTGGCATGTGATTGATTGGTTGTATTGGCATGTGATTGATTGTTGTATTGGCATGTGATTGAATGGTTGTATTAGCATGTGATTGATTGGTTGAATTAGCATTTGATTAATTGGTTGTATTGAGATGTGATTGATTGGTTGTATTGAGATGTGATTGATCGGTTGCATTGGCATGTGATTGACTGGTTGTATTGAGATGTGATTGATTGGTTGTATTGGCATGTGATTGATTGTTTGAATTGACATGTGATTGATTGGTTCATGTGATTAATTGGTTTGAATTAGCATGTGATTCATTGTAGTAAGATTGCTTTAGCTTTGAGCTCTTCGGTTGTGTATATATGAATATTGTCTCACGTCTCATGCCTGCTATTAGAGTGCGTAAGTCTATTTTATCACGCTATTAGAGTGCATGCCTCTCTTCTCATGCTATTAGAGTGTTTGTCTCACATATCATGTTATTATAGTGTTTATGTCTCTCTTCTCATGCTATTAGAGTGTATGCCTCTCTTCTCATGCTATTAGAGTGTTTGTCTCACATATCATGTTATTATAGTGTTTATGTCTCTCTTCTAATGCTATTATTGTGTATGTCTCTCATCTCATGCTCTACAAGTGTTTGGGTCTCTCTTCTAATGCTATTAGAGTGTCTGTCTCTCTTCTCATGCTATTAGAGTGCCTGTCTCTCTTCTCATGCTATTAGAGTTTCTGTCTCTCTTCTCATGCTATTAGAGTGCCTGTCTCTCTTCTCATGCTATTAGAGTGCCTGTCTCTCTTCTCATGCTATTAGAGTTTCTGTCTCTCTTCTCATGCTATTAGAGTGCCTGTTTCTCTTCTCATGCTATTAGAGTGTCTGTCTCTCTTCTTATGCTATTATTGTGTATGTCTCTCATCTCATACTCTACAAGTGTTTGGGTCTCTCTTCTAATGCTATTAGAGTATTTAGGTATCTCAGCTCATGCTATTGGAGTGACTTTTTCACAACTCATGATAATAGAGTGTCTACGTCGCTTATTAACTATTAGTTTTAGGTCATTGATTGATCGTTAGTTTTAGGTCATTGATTGATTGTTAGTTTTAGGTCATTCCTTGATTCTTAATCACCAGGTATTTAGTGTCTATGTCTCACCTATTCAAGACTTCAGTGTTGGCAGTGCCCATGTAAAGAGAACCTATTCCCATTTCTAATGTTGCCAGTGTGCTGTTTAGGTAGAGAAGTAGACCTTCGTTTCCTGGATATGATTGTATTTATGTTTGTTTACTGTTCACTTCAGTTGAAGTCCTCCCTGAACATTGATCCCCTCATTCTGGTTGTTGTAGATCCAATAGTTATCCCCTCATTCTGGTTGTTGTAGATCCAACATTGATCCCCTCATTCTGGTTGTTGTAGGTCCAACATTGATCCCCTCATTCTTGTTGTTGTAGGTCCAACATTGAGATTTGTGAACTAGCTTTTGGAATAGGTTTTCTTTTGTGTGTGTATTTTTATTTTTATTTTTTTTGCTTTCGCCTTATTTCTCTATTCCCCAAGGCGATGTGCGTTGCACTGTGGTTTTATTTTTGCGCCTTTTGACCCAGTACATCCAACGTCAGCATGCATTTTATGTAAGGGTCTGCTTCCTCATGCATTTTCTAAGGATTTGTTTCCCCGGGGTAAGGGCCGGTGCTGTGATGGGGATCGAATCCAAGACCCTCGGACTGTGAGCCGTGTCACTTAATTACTAGCCCACGCCGTCCCCTAATTGGTTGATCACATTCATTTACATAACGGTTTTACAGTAGTGGTTTTTACATGATGAGTTTGCCGACTCCATGCACAACCTTCTTTTTACAACATACAGGGAAGGACACGATAGTTCTCCTCTGATCATGCTGTAACGACTCTACCACTCTACCAATCTGCTATTCTGCCAAGCTGCCACTCTACTACTCTGCCACTGTACCCTTATGGGACAGTTGCAGCTGGAGCAAGGGCGTTTAGAGCAGAACATATTGAGCTAACGACTCTGGGAACAAAGGTTGACTAAATGCGTGCCAAGGTCAACCACCGTGTCGACACTAGCTAGACAAATGAATCGGGGGGCTTAGGGGGAAGACTTTATCTGGTGTAAGGGGGGGGGGGGAGGGGCGAGTTGAGGGGAGTTGTTCGGAGCTGAAGTGGGGGTTAGTAGCTGACCACTCTCGCGTTCCAAGTTAGCGTAGTTGGTGGTAGGGTTGGTGACAATAAGTTGTCGCCCGACCGGCTACGATAGTTATATTTCATCCACTAGCAATTAGTTGGGGGTAGTTACACATTAAAGTGATGGCTAAGTCAGACAACCAACAGGAAAAAAAGGACAGCCATGTTGTTGCTTGAGACTATAAAATACTCTGCAAAGAAGAACTCAAAAATACTGGCTAAGAGAGTGACTGAGGGTCTGTCAGGAGTCTGAGAGACTGGCTAGGAGAGTGACTGAGGGTCTGGCAGGAGAGAGAGACTGGCTAGGAGAGTGACTGAGGGTCTGTCAGGAGTGAGAGACTGGCTAGGAGAGTGACTGAGGGTCTGTCAGGAGTCTGAGAGACTGGCTAAGAGAGTGACTGAGGACCTGTCAGGAGTCTGAGAGACTGGCTAGGAGAGTGACTGAGGGTCTGTCAGGAGTGAGAGACTGGCTAGGAGAGTGACTGAGGGTCTGTCAGGAGTCTGAGAGACTGGCTAGGAGAGTGACTGAGGGTCTGGCAGGAGTGAGAGACTGGCTAGGAGAGTGACTGAGGGTCTGTCAGGAGTCTGAGAGACTGGCTAAGAGAGTGACTGAGGGTCTGTCAGGAGTCTGAGAGACTGGCTAGGAGAGTGACTGGGAGTTTGTCAGGAGTCTGAGACTGGCTAGGAGAGTGACTGAGGGTCTGTCAGGAGTCTGAGAGACTGGCTAGGAGAGTGACTGAGGGTCTGTCAGGAGTCTATAAGTGTGTAAGTTTGCAGGGTGACTGGACCAGCATTCAGATCGAGTTTTGGCCAGTCTCTCTATATGGGTTTATGTTGGACATCGTTTAAACAGTAAGTAATCTAACTGCGTGTAGTATGTGTCGGACACTTTGTGAACCAATTTTATGTGAATGCACATATCGACTGTGCACGTGATGACAAATGACGACGGAAGTGACATGATCGAATTATATATAAATGCTTATATCGCCGAAGCATTCGTAAACCGACTGCGTGTGAATGTACAGATCACCTGAATGAAGGTGATCTGATTATATCTGAAAGCTCAGAACGACTGAGTACGTAATCCGATCGTGAGAGCAAGTTTGTGATTGTGTGTTGAGTGTGAAGATAAGGGAAGTGAAGCAGCGAGCTCTTAGCATATGCAGTTTGGTGAAAATATCAAAAGCTAGTGCTTAAAACCTCCGATGTACCTCAAAAATATATAATGTTTAGTGTAGATGTATTTTGTTCTTTTTGTTAATATTGTTTTTGTTAATATTGTTTTTGTTAATATTGTTTTTGTTAATATTGTTTTTGTTAATGTAGTTTTTGTTGATATTGTTTTTGTTAATATTGTTTTTGTTGATATAGTTTTTGTTGATATAGTTTTTTTTATATAGTTTTTGTTGATATAGTTTTTGTTGATATAGTTTTTGTTGATATAGTTTTTGTTAATATAGTTTTTGTTAATGTAGTTTTTGTTGATATAGTTTTTGTTGATATAGTTTTTTTTATATAGTTTTTGTTGATATAGTTTTTGTTGATATAGTTTTTGTTGATATAGTTTTTGTTAATATAGTTTTTGTTAATATAGTTTTTGTTGATATAGTTTTTGTTGATATAGTTTTTGTTGATATAGTTTTTGTTGATATAGTTTTTGTTAATATAGTTTTTGTTGATATAGTTTTTGTTAATATAGTTTTTGTTGATAATGTTTTTGTTAATATAGTTTTTGTGAATATAGTTTTTGTTAATATAGTTTTTGTTAATATAGTTTTTGTTAATATAGTTTTTGTTGATACAGTTTTTGTTAATATAGTTTTTGTTGATATGCATTTTAAATTATAATAATATGTGTTATGACAGGATTGCGTTAACTGTGTTATTTATTGTGTGAAGTCCAGTCGTGGTGTAGACACATGTTGTAACTCTTTAGATAAGCTGTACTACTTATTTAAACCTATACTCAGCCACTTATCGTATTTTGGTCCGAGCGACCAGGATATCTTTGATAAACGCCTTACGCTGCCACACTTCTACAACTTTACCACAATAACATAAAACACCTCTAGCACTCTAACATAAGACACCTCTACCACTCTAACATAAAACACCTCTACCATTCTAACATAAAACACCTCTACCACTCTAACATAAGACACCTCTACCACTCTAACATAAAACACCTCTACCACTCTAACATAAAACACCTCTAGCACTCTAACATAAGACACCTCTACCACTCTAACATAAAACACCTCTAGCACTCTAACATGAAACACCTCTACCACACTAACATAAAACACCTCTAGCACTCTAACATAAAAAACCTCTACCACACTAACATAAAACACCTCTAGCACTCTAACATAAAACACCTCTACCGCACTAACATAAAACACCTCTAGCACTCTAACATAAAACACCTCTACCACATTAACATAAAACACCTCTAGCACTCTAAAATAAAACACTTCTACCACTCTAACATAAAACACCTCTACCACTCTAACATAAAACACCTCTACCACACTAACATAAAACACCTCTACCAATCTAACATAAAACACCTCTACCACTCTAACATAAAACACCTCTACCACACTAACATAAAACACCTCTACCACTCTAACATAAAACACCTCTACCACTCTAGCACATTACCCCCCTACCACTCTACTACTTTACCACTAGCACTCTACCATTCTACCACTCTAACACTCCTCCATTCTAGAACTCTACCACTCTACACCTTTACATTCTACCATTCTACACTTCTATCACTCTAACATTCTACAACTCTACCACTCTACTACTCTACCCGCGTAATACTCTACCACTCTACCCTTCTACCACTCCGCCACTCTACTGTTCTACCATTCTACACTTCTACCACTCTACCCTTTTACTACTCTACCACTCTACCTTTCTACCATTCTACCACTTCACCCTTCTACTACTGTACCATTTTACCATTCTATCACTTTACCACTGTACCACTCTACCAATCGACCATTCTACTACTCTAACTTTCAATAAATCTACCATTCTGCCACTCTACCACTCTACCACTCTACCTTTCTACCACTCTACCACTAAACCACTATACCACTAAACTACTCTACCACTCAACCACTCTACCACTCTACCTTTCTACCAATCTACCACTCTACCATTCTGCCACTCTACCACTCTACCACTCTACCTTTCTACCACTCTACCACTAAACCACTATACCACTAAACTACTCTACCACTCTACCACTCTACCACTCTACCTTTCTACCAATCTACCACTCTACCACTCTGCCACTCTACCACTCTGCCACTCTACCACTCTACCACTCTACCACTCTATCACTCTACCAATCTACCACTCTACCACTCTACCACTCAACCACTCAACCACTCTACCACTCAACCACTCAACCACTCTACCACTCTACCACTCTACCACTCAACCACTCTACCACTATAATACGGACCTAGATAATATGATCAGCAGACAGCAGACTCATCAGATGTCTCCTTCACATAATTCATATCTGAGGTCACATCCATCAGAGACTTGTGGAAGAGAACAGCTTAAACAGATTCAGATTAAGGAGAGATTTTGGAGAACGGATGGGGGCATACCTTCAGAAGATAACTAGCATAATGGTCAAATCAGATTGACATTGGAACCTGTGCATGGAATATCGACTGAAAAGAAGATCGATAGAAGAGGAAGCAAATGTAGCCAGAGCTGTATTGTTGAATTCAAAGTAGCAGTCACAATTAGTCAACAGCTAAGGTAGGACCAACAGCAGCTCATTGCCTATTTGTAGACGTATGTCCCATTAGAAAGGATATGCTTCAGTTTTGAACAAGGACAACTACATGAAACTTGTTGTATATAAAACAGTTCCAGTTGGAGCATAGGTGTTTAGGGCAGGGGAGATTGCGCCGGCGACTCTAGGAACAAAGGGTGCATTAATGTGTCTGGACACTAGGTCGACAAGGGAAACGAGGAGTTAGGGGGAAGAATGTGTACAGGTGATGAGGTGTTCGGAGCTGAGGTGGGGGTTCATAGCTGACCACTCTGGCGTCCGATGTAGTTGGGGAGTAGGGGGCCGGGGGTGGGGTGGGGGCTTTGGGAAGGAGATTAGAGTCAGAGACATCCACAACCTGCAACGACAGGAGTGACAGCAGTTCGGGGTTATGCATCCAATAACAACTAGTTGGAGTTAGATCCAAATTAGAGTGATGGCTATGTCAGACAACCAACAGAAGTCTATTAGACAGCCATAAAGTTTTCTGAGACTATAAAATACTCGGCACAGATGAACTCAGCAGACTGGCCTGGAGAGCGATTGAAAGGCTGCTAGTAGCTAGCACGTTGACTAGAATAGTGAGAGTTGAGTGTGAGTTTGCAGAGTTACTGAACCAACATACACCTTCGAGTTTGGGCCAGTCGCTCTTTAAGTGTGTGTGGTGGTCACCCTGTGAACAGTAAGAGATCTGCATGTGTGTTGGACACGCCGCAAACAGTAAGAGATCTGCATGTGTGTTCGACACCCTGTAAACAGTAAGAGATCTGCATATGTGTTGGACATGCTGTGAACAGTAAGAGATCTGCATGTGTATTGGACACGCTGTGAACAGTAAGAGATCTGCATGTGTGCTGGACACCCTGTGAACAGTAAGAGATCTGCATGTGTGTTGGACACGATGTGAACAGTATGATATCTGCATGTGTATTGGATACCCTGTGAACAGTACGAGATTTGCATGTGTGTCGTACGTGCAGGACACCGAGTGAACGATGTATGTTCTGAGGTTTATGTAAATATGTTATGTGTGACAAGAAAATGTTCACTGCGTTTTCCTGTGTGTGGTCGTGTCGTGGTGTAGATACATCTTGTAACTTTTTAGATACGTAACTACTCAGCAAAATCTAGACTCTGCTACATTTACATAATCTGCAGATTCTTCTAAACCAGTATAAATACGTTAAGTTAAGTTAAGTTAAGTTAAGTTAAGTTAAGTTAAGTTAAGTTAAGTTAAGAGAGCACATGTTAACACGAAAGCATACTCGATGAAAATGTATGTGAAATTAAACTTTACAATTGAACAGTTCATATCACTTCAAGTGTCATCTCCATATCTGATATCAGCTGCAATGGATCTCTATCTCTAAGTGTTGATGGTGCAGGTTTCTACGCCGTCCATCTTAAGATGTTATCCTCGTACAACATTGTGTGCCTTTGTTTTCATTCCAGAAATATTGTTGGTAGCAAATTGTTGCGTTTGTTGATGTGATAGAAACATCTCAACTGTCCGACTCTCTCATTTCATTCATCAATTCCCTTTACGTGTTAACTCTCTAAATGGGACATCTGAATTCTTGTATATTGATCCAGTGCCTTCGCTTGAGCAACAAGGCCCTGGGTGAGACCACTACAGGTCAGATTGTCAACCTGATGTCTAATGATGTCAACAGATTTGACCAGGTAATGGTGTGTGCATATCTGACTGATAGCATGCATAAGATAACTTTTACCAGATTATAACTCCAATGCGCGTTAACGTGTACCAGATGATAACTCTAATATGTGTTAACTTGTACCACATGATAACTTTAACATATGTTAACCTGTACCAGATGAAAAAGAAAATATGTGTTAACTTGTACCAGATGATGCGACTCCCTATGCGACTGATATACTATGAGCAAAGAAATGGCAGTCGCTCGACATTGATAAAAGAAATGCTACAAAGAAATAACAGTCGCTCGCCGTTGATAGAAGAAATGCTACAAAGAAATAACAGTCGCTCGCCGTTGATAGAAGAAATTCTACCAAAACTCCTGTAAAATGTTTTTTAAAAACTTGATCAATAATATCAGGTCCTGAGAGATTCTTGCACAGAACTGCCCCATCTGATGCGCTTACATCACACAAGGTGGTCAGGTGGCAGTGCGTGCAAATCCTCATCAAGACCCAGAAGGTGAACACCTGGAAGAACACGTGACTATAACATATATAATATAACCTATAAACTGTAACATATAAACTTTAACATATATATTGTAACATATATACTGTAACTGTATACTATAACATTTAAACTGACTGTATATTATAAGGTATATGCTATAACATATGTAGCAGATCTATAATATCCAGGTCACATGGACCATTGTTACATATACGTGTGATAGAGCTAGGATTTCTTTCGGACTGTGATTTAAGATTTGCATCATCTAATACTGGCCCTCAAGCCCTCAAGCTTATGAGAACAATAAAACAAGATATTCATTTTTTTCAAAAGTATTTGTTTACAACATGATTAAAAACAACCTAAACTAAATAATCAACAATCAATCTTTCTAATTCAGGGAATTTTAGCCTGAGTTTAAATGGAAACAATGGAACTTTAAACCCAGTTCTTCTTCTTCTTCTTCTTCTTCCTCATCGAGCGCAGTAAACCCAGTTCTTCTTCTTCTTCTTCTTCTTCTTCTTCGTACGAAGTCAGACAGTAACCATTATTTTTTCGAAAAAAGCGGCGGTCATCCTGAGGCTGTCACCACTGCCATAGAGCTTGTCTTGCAGTTCCACTGGTGATGGCCACATCTGCTCTCTCTGATCCTCGTATGTCGGGCAGTCTGCAGCAGATGTTCAGCGGTCATTTTACCGGTACCGCACGTGCATTCGTCGGTACCACCTATCTTCAATTTGTTGAATAGGTGGAACCTCAGTCTATTGTGGCCAGTGCGAAGTCTGAAGACAACGACCTGCTCTCTTCAGTTCAACTGGTAATAGGCATCGTTTTTGGTGTAACCAGTATGTTCGATTTCCCATTTGGTCATTTATCTGGCGTAAACCCAGTTCGATAATCTGCCATAATGCCAATGACACTCGATACAAATCTCTAAACTTGTTAAATGGTGTTACACATTAGTGGCTAACTGAATCGTTGTCTCTGACGATCCTCCAGGCATCCATCTTGTGATGAGTCTGCCACTCTATGGTTGACTGAATTATTATGTAAGACAAAAGCTGATCACACGGGCTAGAATTGGATTCACACAAAGCTTAACATGCAACTCATTCTTGTACCAATGATCAGTTCTCGCGTGTT
The DNA here is from genome assembly GCA_036924085.1 of Ariolimax columbianus. NCBI lineage: Eukaryota > Metazoa > Mollusca > Gastropoda > Stylommatophora > Arionidae > Ariolimax > Ariolimax columbianus. The sequence continues at coordinate 473,473 of JAVGWX010000021.1, forward strand.
GGGAACGTGTCCCTTTGGTTCCTGTGTTACACCTGTACTGAGTGTCCCCCTGGTACCTGTTTTACACCTGTACTGAGTGTCCCTCTGGTACCTGTGTTACACCTGTACTGAGTGTCCCGCTGGTGCATGTGTTACACCTGTGTTGAGTGTCCCCCCGGTACCTGTGTTACACCTGTCCTGAGCAAATGCGTTCCCTGAGGGCTCTTATGGTGCACCTCGCCTTTCGTACCTCGATCCTTTGGGAGTAAATCCAAGGATTTCACCAAAACCCTTTCTCGTGCCAAGGGCTTTTATTTACCAGACCCTTTTCTTCGTTCAGTTAAACTGTCTCACTCGTTGATCACAGCAGGGCCGCTATTCACTCGAAAAGGTACAACTGGACAATAGTCCGACAGCTTTCTAGACGTTCAGGTAAACTGCTGTCAGACAGCTTTCTAGACGTTCAGGTAAACTGCTGTCAGACAGCTTTCTAGACGTTCAGTAAACTGCTGTCAGACAGCTTTCTAGACGTGCAGGTAAACTGCTGTCAGACAGCTTTCTAGACGTGCAGGTAAACTGCTGTCAGACAGCTTTCTAGATCAGCTCTGTTACTCTGTATTTCCAAATGTAACAGCTTGGTGTGCGATTATCTGAATGAGAGTCTAGAGACACTACCCCTAACTCAGGGTTTTGAATATTTCTACTCTCACCCCCTCCCTCCCCACATAGCCACATCATATATACTGTAACTTATAACTTAATATATGTACCATAACATATATAATATTATTAATCACCATTAGAATGTCACAGCACAGAGAAAGCCAGAACATGCAAGAAAAGTGATTGAAATACGTCAGATGTGCGGCTATTCTAGGGGAGCATGGGTTCAGCTTAAATGCAAGGGAGTAGAATACCTTCCTCTTAAACACAACATCAAAGAGATGCATGAAACCATCTGAAAGATTACTGACCACAAAAACGGTTATATTCAAGTACAGGTAACCAGTTGTAGCAAAGGTAAAAACGGAGAAATTATAATCTTTCAACATGAGATAACTGAACATTGAACAGAGTACATAGAAGACCTAATCAATAACAACAGAGGCGACACAACTCACCTGCTAAATAATTATGATGGCCAAGGCATACTAAAAATCTGACGCCATGAAAATGATGAGGCAAGGTAGAGCTGCTGGTCCTCACATGACTGATACTTCTTCTTCTTCTTCTTCTTCTCCTTCTTCTTCTTCTTCTTCGTTCGTTCGTTCTCTATCTCCCACTACCAAACCCTGAAATGGCTTAAGTAACAGAATGTAGTCCAGAGAACGGAATGCGTTGTGTCGTAGTTTACAGCTTGGCTGCAATATTTGCACCTTTCGGTCCAACACATCCGACTTCAGCAATCATTTTTTGAGTACCGGGATAGTATTCCCTCTTCGATTCCTTCTCCTTAGCCAGTCTGTCCTGCTGCAGCCTGTTATTCAGGATCACCGCGTGGAGGTGTAGAAGGGTCTTGGCAGCTATGATTCGTTGGCCCTGACGCTAGCAGTCAGCTATGGGTCACTAACCACTGTAGCTCATGGGCTGCTCAACATCTTGATCCCTGACTGATACTAGTTCCATTCCAACACTAATAAACTCATGAAAGTCATTCACGAAAGAATTACAAATCAAATAGAGAAGTAGATGATCAACTGTTTGGTTTTTATAAAAACAATTGCACGAGAGAAATCAAACTTGGTATCGGAATGTTGACTGACAAATATATAGAAGTCCGAAAGACTAGTTTATGTGTGCTTCATAGACTTGACGAAAGCTTTAGACAGAGATCAACATGATCAGCTAATTGCATGCCGGCAGAAAATGGGCCTCGATGAGAAAGGTAGCAGGCTGGCCGGTAACTTGTATTGGGAGTAGCAACGACCGAATGTCAATATAACGGCTCACCAAACATTGCTACAAAAAGGGGCGTGCGGCAGGAGTGTGTGTTGTCACCGTGTCTCTTCAACTGATTCAACTAAATTTTATCTTCGGTCAGGGGACGGCGTGGCCTAGTGGTGAAGTGGAACGGCTCACAGCACCGGCCGTTACCCCGGGGAAGCAAACCCTTAGAAAATGCAGGAGGAAGCAGACCCTTACATAAAATGCATGCTGAAGTCGGATGCACTAAGCCGACAGGCGCAAAATAGAAACCACAGTGCAACGCACACCGCCTTGGGGGATTGGAGAAATGAGGCGAACGCAAAAAACAAAACAAAAAACAAAAAAACAACAACAAAATATATCTTCGGTCAAATCAGGAAAATTTCTGGACTAAGGATGGACAGTAGAACAGTAGAACAGCAGAACAGTAGAACGGCAGAACAGCAGAAGAATCTTTATTATGCTGACGACGCAGCACTTCTGGTTGAAAGTGACGACCATGTTGAACAAGTCCATAAGTGCAGAGTGTGGCCTAGATAGTAACGTTCTAAAAAACACAAACTATAATAATTACCAGTACAAAGGAGACACCTAAATGGCACATCACAGTTAATGCTGATGTACTGAGACAGAAGATAGAATAAAGCACTTAGAGGTGTAAAGGTGCAGGTGAATTGGTACCATTTCATGGAAACTAACAAATGTGGAAGTCTGGAAAAACTAAGGTGTGGAAAGAGAACTGTTGAAAGATATAAAGAGAACCTAGGGGTGACAAGAGAACTGTTGAAAGACATTAAGAGAACCTAGGGGCGACAAGAGAACTGTTGAAAGACATAAAGAGAACCTAGGGGCGACAAAAGAACTGTTGAAAGACATAAAGAGAACCTAGGGGCGACAAGAGAACTGTTGAAATACATAAAGAGACCCTAGGGGCGACAAGAGAACTGCTGAAAGATATAAAGAGAACCTAGGGGCGACAAGAGAACTGCTGAAATACATAAAGAGACCCTAGAGACGACCATAGAACTGCTGAAAAACATAAAGAGAACCTAGGGGCGGCAAGATAAATGCTGAAAGACATAAAGAGAACCTAGAAGCGACAAGAGAACTGCTGAAAGACATAAAGAGAACCTAAGGGCAACAAGAGAACTGCTGAAAGACATAACGAGCCAACAAATCAAATATGTGGACACATTAAAAGACATGAGACTCTTGTAAAAACCTGACGAGAGAAAGTTGAAGTGGTACAAAGGTAGGCAGGGTATTGGGAATATATGATCACATGATGCAATGCATCAGTCTGTCTGAGTGTACCACAAAGACGAGCGATAGAGACTGTTGCAGATCTATTACAGTTAAACGTCATTCTGAGACAGTACTTGAATTGAATTAGATATATCCTACTAGATATACACAAAAGTTGATGGGTTCTGATACGATAGAAAATAGATTTTAGATCATCGAAAAGCAAGATATAGAAACCAACTAACAAATAGGTATTGCTTACCCAGGTGTAAAGGCGGATACTGATCATAATTTGCTTATTATGACATGCAAACAAGAATGGAAATACCCATACAACTGACAAAGGGGCAAGTTGGTTAAACTAATTGGTGAAAAGAGTTCCAACATTCAGTGAATGATATCCTAGGAGAAAAAAAACAAGTCAATGAAGATATAAATGAACAGTTGCAAAATATAAAAGAGATGGTAAAAGAGGCAGCAGAGATAACATTCTGTAACAAGATTACAGAAAACAAAACCCTATGTGTAACATTTGAAATGCTAAACAAAATGGAGAACAGAAGCAAATAGAAGACCTAGAGTATCAAGAATGAATTAGATCAAGAAAGTAAGCAAGAAAGTAAGCAAGAAAGTAAGCAAGAAAGTAAGATAGTATGAGAGAATGAAATTGAAAACTTGGAAAGAACAGGTAAAGTTGAACAAGTTCAGAAGAAAGTAAAACAATCCTTCAGTAAAAATAATGGCATACATGATTAATGATAAGAATTGGAAACCGATAAAAGACTCAGAGAACAATAAAGAGATATAGACATAATAAGAGAGAACAATAAAGAGATATAGACATAATAAGAGAGAACAATAAAGAGATACGGACAGAATAAGAGAGAACAATAAAGACATACGGACAGAATAAGAGACTCGGAGAACAATACAGAGATATGGACATACTATGTAATGGGATCGTATGAACATCACCTGTAGTCCACAAACAACAGGTTAAGAATTGTTTCTATTGCATACAAACTATAACATATAAACTATAACATATATACTATAACATATAAACTATAACATATATACTATAACATATAAACTATAACATATATACTATAACATATATACTATAACATATAAACTATAACATATATACTATAACATATACACTATAACATTTACACTATAACATATACACTATAACATACAAACTATAACATATACACTTTAACATATACACTATAACATATACACTACAACATATACACAATAACATATGTACTATAACAAATACACTATAAGAAATATACTATAACACTAGCACATATATTAGTCAATCAAACCCTATCGCTCTTCTAGGTGCATGGGCTATTGACAACATCCCGTCAGCATACACGGTCCTGTGATGCTCTTTCTGGCTCTCTTCGTGTGTAATCATTTAATCTTAGTTTCTTCTAACATTCCTTTCTCCGTATTTGTTTGGATCTACCTTTATTTACCTTCCCTTGATGATTTCATGCCAAATCCTGTCTGGCTATGTTGGATTGTCCTTTCGTAGTGTATGTCCTGTCCAGCCCAATTGTCTACGCTTAATTTGTTGTCCCAGGGTGGGCTGTTGTTGGCTCCTTTACCATAGGTCTTCATTGCTCACCATGTCCTGCCCCTTTATGCCCATTATTCTTCAACGACATCTGGTAACAAAGGATGGGCGGTATGACCTTTTTTGTTCTCCAAGACTCCGCTCCATACAACACCACCAACTTGACACTGGTATTTCATAATCTAACTTTGGTGTGAATCTTGATTTCTCTGGATCTCCAAATGTTGATTATTGTCAGGAATGCCTCTCTTGCCTTTCCAATTCTGATCCATACATCTGTATCTCCTGGTATGTCTATTATACTGCCCAAATAGGAAAAGGTATCCCCTTCTTCCTTCTCTCCCTCTAACACGGTCGGTCCTTGGCTGTTAGTGTTGGGCTTTCTTCATGTTGATAATCATTCATAATTTGGCTGATCACCCGATCAACATATTAAAATAACAAGCCTTACTGACTGGCTTTGCACGAGATTCGGATGTTCTAATCTAGCGTGAACAATAATTGTGGCAATCAGAACAAAGATGGACACGCCAGAATGCAGGTTGAGGAAGCACATCGTTAAAACACTTTTACTCCCTAAACTCGTTGAGATATCCCCATGCCCTATTGTCCTTTTCCGGCATCAGAGACTGGAACACATGGGAACAGTGACCAGAACATAATGCCTTCACTTGGAAATTATCAGAAGAAATGCTTTGCCCAATTGTCATGTTACTATAATTCAGTTAAAGCTGTTTTCTAACTTCAGACACATTTTCTGTGACACTTTCACTCTTTTAGAGTTTCCTGTCCTGAGTTGCAGTCAGACAGACAATACATGTATTTTCATTCTTATAATATGTTGTTTTTGAATGCACACAATGAAAAGATTGACTCTTTTGTGCGCCCTGGAAAGGACGTTAAGTGGCGGTTTGTTGTAGCTTTCCTCACATCCCGAAGGTAGACCAGGGTCCTCCAGGTGGTTGTGATGTACTTGGCTTCATCTCTTTATCGTTCACTACTACGTGGATCACGTCGATCCTCATCTTGCTAGCCAGGCTTCATGAAAACAGCACTCTTCGAGGGAGGACTACGGGGAAGTCGAGGTGAGGGTCTTGGCCAGTATATTTTGTCTGTCCCCAACTAACATGTCTGATCAGTATGTTTTGTCTGTCCCCAACTAACATGTCTGATCAGTATGTTTTGCCTGACTAGATGTTAGACTTCCTCCCAATTCGTTTAATATAGATTAGATTAACCAGCCATATCTGTCACCTTCTGCTACAGGCCACAATCTTCCTCCATTTCCTGTGGGTGGGCCCACTGCAAGCCGTAGTTGTCCTGGTCATCCTCTGGCATGAACTAGGTCCATCTGTCTTGGCTGGCTTCTGTGTGCTCTTGCTGTTGATACCTGTGCAAGCTTATATGGGCAAACTTTTCTCAAAACTCAGGTGAGTATTTGATTCCTCATGTAATTATTTGATTCTTATCCTTATTAGAGTTTGTTAAACATCCTTTGTCAATGTTAAATCAATGTCATTTATATGGTTTCTGGGGCCCCTTAATGGGGATGGGGCGTGGGAAGGGGGGGGGGGAAATGTGAGGCAACTGCAAGCTACTTTATATGTCATTGAAGACAACTGAAAAAGATCGTGCATGAGACTGGCAACATTGTCACAACGTTTGAGAATGCAAACTTTGTGCTTGAACTGGAATGCTGGTATCCATGTCTCTCATGGAGTTAACATGAAAGGGTGAAGATGATAGCCCAGACAAACATATGTGACTTGCATCATTCGCCTGACAGCGGAGAAAAACTGATCAGAATATGACACCTGCTGATATATCTGACTGGATGCTATATCAGTCTCTTCCAACTGTTGATATATCTGACTGGATGCTATATCAGTCTCTTCCAACTGTTGATATATCTGACTGGATGCTATATCAGTCTCTTCCAACTGTTGATATATCTGACTGGAGGCTATATCAGTCTCTTCCAACTGTTGATATATCTGACTGGATGCTATATCAGTCTCTTCCAACTGTTGATATATCTGACTGGAGGCTATATCAGTCTCTTCCAACTGCTGATATATCTGACTGGAGGCTATATCAGTCTCTTCCAACTGTTGATATATCTGACTGGATGCTATATCAGTCTCTTCCAACTGTTGATATATCTGACTGGAGGCTATATCAGTCTCTTCCAACTGCTGATATATCTGACTGGATGCTATATCAGTCTCTTCCTTTGTCATACGTGCTGACAACATCACGAATTACATTTTCCCCTGAATTTATCAAGTACCAATTTACAGCTGAATAAACTGAGAGAAGTGGTCATATGATGAAAAGACGCACCCGGCCTGTTAAACTGGACACAAGATGATCTCAACCTGGTCATTTGTGATTGTATGTCAGGCTCACAGCTTCTAGGCCACGACATCTCTGGGGAACAGCTGACATTTTGTTAGTCAAAGGTGAAGGTTAGTGTCATAGCTGGAAGACCTATGGCTGAGGTCTCCATGGCTGGAGGACCCATGGCTGGAGGACCTATAGCTGAGGTCACCATGGCTGGAGGTCCTATGTCTTGAGGATCTATGGCTGATGTCTCCATGACTGGAGGTCCTGTGGCTGGAGGTACCCATGGCATGAGGTCACCATGGCTGGAGGAAAAAAGGTGGAATCATGGCTGGAGGACCTATAGCAGGAGGACTTGTGGTCGGAGGACCTATAGCAAAAGGACTTGTGGTTGGAGGACTTAGAGCAGGAGGAATTTTGGTTGGAGGACTTATAGCAGACAGTCGTATCTGAGTGGACCTATATCAGTCAGTGAAATATGGGAGGACATCTAGCAGACAGTGGTATATGGGAGGACCTATAGAAGATATTGTTATCTAAGAGGACCTACAGCAGACAGTGGTATATGGGAGGGCCTATAGTAGAGATTGTTATCTAAGAGGACCTACAGCAGACAGTGGTATATGGGAGGACCTATAGTAGACATTGTTATCTAAGAGGACCGACAGCAGACAGTGGTATATGGGAGGACCTATAGTAGACATTGTTATCTAAGAGGACCGACAGCAGACAGTGGTATATGGGAGGACCTATAGTAGACATTGTTATCTAAGAGGACCTACAGCAGACAGTGGTATATGGGAGGACCTATTGTAGACATTGTTATCTAAGAGGACCGACAGCAGACAGTGGTATATGGGAGGACCTATAGTAGAGATTGTAATCTGATTGGACGTACAGCAGACAGTGGTATATCTTCTTATTCTTCTTCGTACGCTATCAGACGTCAACCTGAATTTTTTCGAAAAAACCAGTGGTCATCCTGAGGCTGTCGACACTGCCGTAGAGCTTGTCTAGTGTTGCCACTGGTGATGGCCACATGTGCTTTCTCTGATCCTCGTATGTCGGGCAGTTTTGCAGAAAATGTTGAGCGGTCATTTTCCCGGTACCACACGTGCCACCTATCTTCAGTTTATTGAATACGTGGTACCTCAGTCTATTCTGGCCTGTGCGGGGTCAAAAGACCACGACCTGCTCTCTTCTGTTCAACTGGTAATAGGCATCGTTTTTTGTGTAGCCAGTATATTCTGTTTCCCATTTGGTCATGTATCTAGCTCTAATAAGCCGTTTTGACTCTTCGTATGTCATACTAGTATCTGGCTGTGGTAGTTTTGCACCTTCTTTTGCCATTCTGTCTGCCTCCTCGTTGCCTTGGATATTACAGTGGGATGGAACCCACTGTACCACTACTCTTTTTGGTGCGGACTGCTGGCATCGTTGATAGAGTACTACTCTTAAATCATTTGGTTCAGTATTTTCTGGCTTTTTAGTACTTTGACTACGGCCAGGGCATCTGTAAACAGGACTATATGGCTTTCATTTCTTTTGCCTGTCACCATTTCTTCTACTGCAGCCCTCAGTGCCTCCGCTCTGAAATTGCTTGTGTACTTACCAGTAGCGAATGACAGTGTTATTTTTGTACCATTTGGTAGGCTCAGGAATACCCCTGCCCCTCCGTTCTGTGTTGTGTTTGTTACAGAGCCGTCGGTGTATGCATGGGTCCAGTCCATGCTTGGGTAGTTTTTCGTTATGTACCTCAGGGTAACGACTCTTCTTTCTTTTTTTCAGTCTGGCTGTTCTTGTTTACATTACCTGGTATATTTTCTACCACCTCTGGAAATATATGCTACCTCCAGGTAGGTTTGCGTACAGTGGGGATGGGCTTTGGTGTTGTTAGTGCGTTCATGGGGTCTTCGTGCATCTTTGCTTTGGCTATTTCTGCAAAGTTTCTCCGCTTTAGTTTCCTATTTCCAAATAGATTTAGTATCTGATGCATTGGATGGTCAGACAGTCTTCTGAGTTTCTCTGCTTGCTGCTGGGCTCTGCAGTCTCTTCTGTTGGTCATGGATTGCAGATTTGAAATCTTTTCAAGTTCTACAATTGGCGTTGACTTCATGCCTCCTGTTATAACTCTCATGGCTTGGTTTTGGAGTTTGCTAATTTTGTCAAAGTTTGCCTCTGCTGCTGTTGTCCATGCCGCAATGCCATACTTGAGAACTCATCTTACTCTTCCAGTGTACAGTTTCTTTAGTATACTTTCGTCTGCTTCCCAGCTTGTGCCAGTAAGTTTCCTCATGATTGCCATTCTTTCTCTGGCTCTCATTCGGTTTCTCTCGATCTGACTTTTCCATGTCATGCGCCGATCAAATGTGACTCCCAGGTAGTTTGGGTTGTCGTTTGGCCGCATATATTTGCCGTCAAGACTTATTTTGATGCTCTGGGGTTTGTTTGAAAGCGAGAATATCGTACATGTTGTTTTTTTCCTCATTTATTTTGACCAGCCATAAGTTCGCCAACTTCTCCAGCGATGTTAGGGCCTGCTGCATCCGATTGCTTGCTATGGTCAGATTTTTTTCAGAGGTCCACATAGTCAGATCGTCCGCAAACATGGAGCTGTGGACTCTTCTTGGTATATTCGCTGTGATGTTGTTTATATACACCAGGAAACGTTTGGGTGACAGTACTCCCCCTTATGGTACTCCCTGCTCAAGTGTCACCTTTTTGCTCATCTGCCCTTGTACTTGAACTCTGGCTGTTCTGTTTTTGAGGAAGGGGCTGATCCATCTGTACATTTTCCCAGAAACTTCACTTCTTCGTAGCTTGACTTTAAGTCCCTCTTTCCACACCTTGTCAAATGCCTTCTCTAAATCCACCTAAACCGCTACTGTGTGTTTTTTCTCCTTATAAGCATCCTCTATTTCCTGGGCTATGAGAGTGAATTGGTCCTCAGTGGATCTGTGCTGTCTAAAGCCTGCTTGCTGTGGAATTAGTATGTGTTTTTCTTCCAGATGCCACATCAGTCTGGTGTTTATCATACGCTCCATCAGTTTTCCTACACAGCTCAGTAGGCTGATAGGCCTGTATAAATTTGTATCTGTTCTATCTTTTTCTTTCTTTGGTACTGGTATAAGTACAGCGTCTTTCCATGTCTGTGGTACAAATCCCCTTTTCCAGTTTTGGTTCAGGACTGATAGTAACTTCTTCTTTGCTGTTTGGCCCAACCCAATCAGCATTTCGTTTGTTACCCCATCTTTTCGGGCGATTTCTTTTTCTTTAAAGTTCTCATGGCCTCTTCCATTTCATTCATTGTTAGTTTTGCCATCATGTGCTCCTCTGGTGCCATATTTATGTTGTCGTGGCTCTTTTGTTCTTCATTAATGTCTGTATGCCTATCTGTAGGGACATCAATGTGGTTTGCTCTGGCATAATGTTCTATAAAGGCGTTTGCTGCTTTTTTTTTCCAGTGAGCATGTTGTCGCTCTGCTTGATGGTAATTTGTTTGTTTGATGGAGTTTCGTCATTCATGGCTCTGACTAACTTCCATAGTTTGTTCCCTTCGTTACCTAAATTGAGGCTTTCTGTGTTGTTTTTCCAGCTGTCTCTTGTTATTTGGTTTAGTGTTCTTTTGTATTTCGCCGTGATGGCTTTGAGGGCGATATTGGCCTACATAGATTGTTCTCTCTCTGCCATGTTCCTAGCTTTTGAGACTTCATCTTCCGCTTTCTGCAGTTCATCATTCCAATATGGCTTGTAGTTTTTCCTTGCCCCTCTTGAGATGGTTTCGGTGGCTGCTTGCATTATTGCTTGCTTAGGCTTTCCACCATGAGTTTCAAATTGTTATTCCGTGTGTTGATGGTTTCACACAGCCCATATGTCAGGATTGCAAATCTGTCCCAGTCGGCTCGTTTATAATTCCAACGTGGGAGCGGTTTTATTTTCTGTGGGCCTACTTCCATATCAACTTCTAGCCTAATTGGCCTGTGATCGCTACCTGCCAATTGGTTTAGCAGCTGTCGGTCTATTTTGTGGTGAATATCCACCGCGGAAAAGGCCAAGTCTGGAGTAGAGGTGGTATACCATGTTCTAGAATAGAAGCTAGGGCTGTCCTCCGGACTATTGATGAGATAGAGATTTGTGTCTATCTCACATCACCTCTGTTGTCTGTGTCCGAATATCCCCATCTCTCCGAGTGGCTGTTGAAGTCTCCAACTACCAGGCAGCTGGAGTCCTTGATTTCCATACTCGAGAGCGACAGGTCTTTGTTGAGTGGGTCATACAGGTTGAAGATGCGGATCTTAGTTTCTTATGACAGTGGTGTATAAGAAGAGATGTTTGAAATGATTTCACCATGCATTCAGCTTCTGTGAAGTGAGGGGATCAGTTTCCTTCTTTTCTGCCTCAAAGGCAGGTATCTTTTTACAGGTGGGTTAACTTAAGCATACTGTCACAAAATCTCAAATTTGTTCTTGTCGGTGTAAGAGATGAGTGCTCTATCCGTGCTCCGATTTAGGTACAAGATAATCATATTGGCTGAGCCATAAACACGTTACTGATGGCTATGTCTCTACAGGCTCAAGACAGCCATCCATACCGACGAGAGAGTCAGGGTCATGAACGAGATCATATCTGGCATGCGAGTCATCAAGATGTTCTGCTGGGAGAAGCCTTTTACGGAGCTGATTGAGAAGATTCGAAGGTAAGTGGGCATTCTTTCATTTCATTATTCCATCTTCCACATAACTTCACTGTCAATCTTGGCCAGTCTTAGAAGCTAGGTCATGTTCGACTCTGTAATCCTAATAGTATTATAACGTTCTGTTGGGGAAACAAATATAAATGCTTGTTTGTGACCAAGAGGTTGATGCTATGGGGTATGATACTAAATGCTGACTTGTGATAGTACTATCATACCATTATCAAAAACAACTTATTCAATACATATATTCACCTGAGGGGTACATCGGTCTATAAGAGTGGAACTACTGGTCAATCTCAGGAGTACCTCGGTCCATTAGAGTGGAACTACTGGTCAATCTCAGGAGTACCTCGGTCCATTAGAGTGGAACTACTGGTCAATCTCAGGAGTACCTCGGTCCATTAGAGTGGAACTACTGGTCAATCGCAGCATGTCCTAAAATGTGAATAAAGATAGGTGTGCATAACACCCCATCATGTGTTATGAAGGTCCTACCACAAATTCTTGGATACATGATTGTTTTCTGGATACCAGTTTATGCTTCAATGGAAGAGAACATACCACTTGAAAGTGATCCCAAGACCTGGTACTAGATGGTGAACACATGACCTGATACTAGAGGGTGAACACAGGACCGGGTATTAGAGGGTGAACACTGGACCTCCTACTAGAGGGTGAACATAAGACCGGGTATTAGAGGGTGAACACAGGACCTCCTACTAGAGGGTGAACACAAGACCGGGTATTAGAGGGTGAACACAGAACCTGGTACTAGAGGGTGAACACTGGACCTGGTACTAGAGGGTGAACACATGACCTGGTGCTAGAGGGCTAACACATGACCTGGTGCTAGAGGGCTAACACATGACCTGCTACTAGAGGGTGAACACAGGACCTGGTACTAGAGGGTGAACACATGACCTGGTACTAGAGGGTGAACAATGGACCTGGTACTAGAGGGTGAACACATGATCTGGTGCTAGAGGGAGCTTTCTTGTTCACCATCTATGGATTGTAGCAGTAGTCATCTCAGGTAGAGTCTGCTGGATAATGTCATACAAAAGTTTTGTTCTTTTCAATGGTTCACAGATACCACATATTTCAGTCCACAAATATTGATGATAGTCTGGTGGATGATCATGTAGGCGTGACGGGTACCTTCTCGTTGTCAGTTAGAGTGTTATCTTGGGAACCTTCTCGTTGTCTGTAAGAGTGTTTTCTTAAGCACCTTCTCGTTGTCAGTTAGAGTATTATCTTGGGAACCTTCTTGTTGTCAGTTACAGTGTTATCTCTGGCACCTTCTCGTTGTCAGTTAGAGTGTTATCTCGGGCACCTTCTCGTTGTCAGTTAGTGTGTTTTCTTGGGCACCTTCTTGTTGTCAGAGTGTTATCTTGGGCACCTTCTCGTTGTCAGTTAGAGTGTTATTTTTGGCCCCTTCTCGTTGTCAGTAAGAGTGTTTTCTTGGGCACCTTCTCGTTGTCAGTTAGAGTGTTATTTTTGGCACCTTCTCGTTGTCAGTAAGAGTGTTTTCTTTGGCACCTTCTCGTTGTCAGTTAGAGTGTTTTCTTGGGCACCTTCTTGTTGTCAGAGTGTTATCTTGGGCACCTTCTCGTTGTCAGTCAGAGTGTTTTCTTGGGCACCTTCTCGTTGTCAGTCAGAGTGTTATCTTGGGCACCTTCTCGTTGTCAGTTAGAGTGTTATTTTTTGCACCTTCTCTTTGTCAGTAAGAGCTGGTTGTTTGCAAACATGGTTTCAATTATTTTCATAATTTTTAACGCTATCTTTTCCTTAGCTAGCATGCATGCTTCAATAGAGTTTGGTGTGCGAGTTGTCATTTCTTTTGTTATGGCTTTTATCGATTCCACTTTAATATCTGTCGGCTGATCTGCCGTTATAATACCGATAATGAGATGGTTCGTTTCTGCAGGGTCCAGCGGGGTATGATCATTACGTTCGATTATTTTGATTTGAGCAGAGCTTAATTTACCTGCACTCATTTAATGTTTAGCTTTATTTCTTCTGCCTTCCTTTAATTTCTTATTCGGATCATAGCCTTAGTTTTTAGCTCGCTGTTACTGCTAGAGGTTGATATCTTGGCGGCTTTCCTAGGGGTCGCACGTGCTGTATGATCGTCTGTCTACGAACTCTGAACCAATGCTCGGCCAAGATTCTACTAACTAATCCATCTAACGACTGACATGTTTGCTGTTGTTACAGTCTGTCCTCTCGATCAGACAGTCCCTGCTGTCGCTCAGGAAGTGAGATGTCACTTCCACTACCTGAGTTGCATCGTATTCTCCACAAACGTTTGATGTGGATTTGTTGTTCATTCAGCCAGCTTGCCCTCTTGCTGACGGTACGCGTGTTTTTAAAGGATGCGTCAGTTTATCTAATTGTCTTTCATCTCCTCTTTTTCATTGGCTGCGAATTTGTCTTTTTTTTCTGTCTTCTCTAACTATTCCTTTTAGGTGAAGCCTGGTGTGAGATAATACAAAAACATGGCCGGATTTGATGCCATTCCTCCGTCTCCTCTTCTTCCTCATCTTAGATTATACGTGCCTGTTTTAGCCCAATGACCAATTAGCTGATTCTTGACTAAATACGTTATGGGACCTAATTTCTCTAGAACAAAATAATTGTTCTCGCATTTTCTATCCGATTCGCATTTCCTAACATGGCTTGGCTTGGCTTCGTTCGTTCTCAATCCCCCGCTACCAAACCCTGAAAGGGCTTATGTAGCAGAATGTAGTCCAGAGAACGGAATGCGTTGTGTCGTAGTTTACAGCTTGACTGCGATATTTGCACCTTTCGGTCCAACACATCCGACTTCAGTAAGCATGTTTTTAGTACCGAGTTAGCATTCCCTCTTCGATCCCTTCTCCTTAGCCAGTCTGCCCTGCTGGAGCCTGTTATCCAGGATCACCGCGTGGAGGTGTAGAAGGGTCTTGGCAGCTTTGGTTCGCTGGCCCTGACGCTAGCAGTCAGCTATGGGTCCCTGATCACTGCAGCTCATGCGCTGCTCTGCATCTTGATCCCTCATTTCCTAACTTGACGTTTGTAATAGATCATGCCGCCGCATTGAAAGGTCTGGGGTTGAGCGTCTCAATAGACGTACCATTTCCGCTTATCTGCGGTCCTTTTTTCGTTCCTATGCACCCTCACGTAGGCGCGATGCATCTCCTGCAATAACGCCACGTGACACTTGCCATCCGTGTATTTCCTTCTAGGTAACAATAGGTTATCTGGTGGAAGTACTGGCTCTGGGCCATATAACAGCTGGTAAGGAGGTAACAATATGTTATCTAGTGGAAGTACTGGCTCTGGGCCATGTAACAGCTGGTAAGGAGGTGACAATATGTTATCTAGTGGAAGTACTGGCTCTCGGCCATATAACAGCTGGTAAGGAGATGATTGTGTGCTTTCATTCACATTTGTCCTAATGGGCGATATCGCCGGATTAAATACAAATCCCAGTCCTGGGTACTTTCCTCCAACATTTTAGCCAATCGTTCATCGCACTGTGTTGCCCCTCATTCCTTCCTTTACTTTGGAGCCAATAGAATGAGATGGTCACGTGCTTGATGATCAATCTGTGTATAACCTAACTGAACTTGTTACTGGGAAACTTGTTACTGGGAAACTTGTTACTGGGAAACTTGTTACTGGGGAACTTGTTTCCGTTGTCCGTGAGGACAACTTGAAGACATCCAAATCCAGCAACAAAATCTTCTAAAAAATATGATACTTCTGTCTCGGTAGTTTTATCAGAAACTGCAAAAGCCTCCGGCCACCCGCTATCACAGCGGGTAAATGTTAACATGTATGTGTTACCAGCAGTGTAGTACCATGATGCTTCGATATGTCCATGAACACTTTCTTCATCAGGTAGTGATGAATGTCCACGGTTTGGAGTGCGCATTTAATAACTTTCATGTTCCAAAGTTGACATGGCTCGCACCTCACCACGTATTTGTAAACCTCCTTATGTAATCACAGTCAGTAATGCTTTATCTTAATGAAGTCGGGGGTGTTATCTTTCCCCATTTGCCCATTTCCATCGTGAAAATGTATTACCTTCTTATGTACATACCTTATATCCCTAAGCTGGTATGTGTGCCCTCAGTATACTAAAGCTTGTCATCCTAAACGGATACTACAAAACTTTGACATATTTTCTCAATGTTTTATTGGTCTATTATATTTCCGGATTTTCTTAAATTCCTGACCCTTTTCATGTTCGTCTCTGATATCGAAGATCGCCTGGTGTACCTATGAACCGAGGCATCGTCCGGCTTGCCTGCCGGTATACCATTCATCTCAATTTGAGTTGTTCATGTTGACCAAAAAGTTACGATCGTCAATGTCTTCTTTTTTGCCACCTAACCTTTCGCTATCTGCGTTGCGGCACATTATCCTAGACGATAGGTTTGTAAAAGTTGTACTCGTTCCTGGAATATATTATATTATTGCATCGGGCCCTTGAAGATTCGGTGTCTACGTTTGAGCGATCCTAACAGGGACTGTAATGATTTGTGGTATGTTAGGAAAATGAACTTTGTGATGTATAGATAAAAGTTCATCTTCTCTAAGGAGTAATGGATGGAGTTAGCCTCTTTCTCGGCCGTCGACCAGTTGTCTGAGACTTGCTTTTTGGCAGGGGATGAGGGGGCGGGGGGAGATTTGTCGCTCATTCCATCTCTCCATCCAAACAGGGTTCCACTAGGCCGACATGCCAGTGTATATCTTCTTCTTCTTCATCGTACGCTGTTTACAGCGATAGACGTTGCACCGTTTTATTTTGTTAAGCATGTGGCTCAGTGCATCCGATTTCAACAGGCGTTTCTGTAGGGATGCCCTCCTTAGCCTTTGGCTGTCCCCAGCCTATCTGCAAGGCAGCAGTTGTTTTTTGGTCAGAGTTGTCTCTCTTAGGGAAGTTGTCTTGCAGGATTATCGAGTCTTCCCCACTCGTGTCTATAGAGTTTTGGCAATGATATGATATGATGGACTATGTACTAGTTTGTACTATCCCGGAAGAGAGGCAGTCCAGTGTGACTGTGTCTCAGGATCGTCACGTCCTGCCAGGAACGTAGCATATGCATGTGAGTGAGGTATCTCTTTGCTCCCTTTATTTTCTCGGCTCATCTGCAGTGATGGCACGCCTAGCATTCCCCGCCACCTGGGACGTTGTCACAATAGGGCAGAGGTGCAATGTCCGCTGGACTGCATCTCTTCTGCGTCCATTGGGATGGCTGACAGCAGACAGAGGTAAAGAGCGAGGCAGGAGTGCATTTAACTAGGTGCATTTCTGCGGCTCGACCGGGCCGGGCTGAGACGCGAGCCCCAGGTCCCAACCATATCGTAGCCTCCGATCACAGCGGTGCTGAGATTTAGGGCGGGATTCTGGCTTAGAGGCGTTCGGCCGTAGTCCCTCAGATGGTAGCTTCGCACCATTGGCTTATCAACCAAATACGTGGACCAAATGTCAGGGACCTGCGATTCCTCTCCAAGTAGTGCATTTAACCAGGGGACAAGCCTGGTCATGGCACAGAGATGTTGTTTGCCTGGTGTGCGGACATATCTCATGGTCATGGTTTGAGTCTCAGCAGTTCGCAGTGAGGTGGCTGCTCTACTGCTTGCGACACCCCGACCGAGAACTAAGTCTTCCACTAGTGGTTTCACGCCTCATCGCTGTATAGGGGGAATATCGAGCAGCTTCCCCCCCCCCCCACTTTGATCGGTGGACGGCAGAGATCTCTTTCTGCGGCTCGACCGGGTCGGGCTGAGACGCGAGCCCCAGGTCCCAACCATATCATAGCCTCCCATCGCAGTGGTGCGGAGATTTAGGGCGGGATTCCGGCTTAGAGGCGTTCGGCCGTGATCCCTCACATGGTAGCCTCGCGCCATTGGCTTATCAGCCTAGTTCGTGAACCAAATGTCTGCGGCTTCTCTCGAATTGAGCAGGATTACCGTAGCAACGCCGTGTCATTAGTAGGGTAAAACTGACCTGTCTTCCGAGAGTCTAATACCAGCACCCGTTCACTATTAGACCCAATTAATTAGTAGATTACTTTATGTCAGTCAATGACCAAGCGTCTGAAACCTGCGATTTCTCTAGGGCTCAGCAGGATTACCGTATTACCGTAGCAACGCTCTTTCATTTAGAGGGTAAAACTGAGCTGTCTTCCGTGGGTCTAATTCCAGCACACGATCCCTATTAGACTCAACGAAAATGCTCTCAGTCTGTCAGTCGTTTGACAGTGTTGGGTCAGTGTATATGATTAATACTTGATTTTATACACAGTTGTGAAGATAGCAGTGTAGTGAGGTGTACATCGAGAATGAATGAAATGGAATGATTGGGAAATATGACAAACAATATACTTGATACATAAGGATTAAGAGTACAATATAAATTAATTGAAAAGGGTCTTCCTTCTGTTGTGAGGCCCATTTGTGTTGACTTCCTTCCGTCTGGTTTTGGTGTATCAGGTTTTGCCTGCTCTCATATATTTTTCTATCGCAGCCATGTACTCCAACTTGTCAGCGATTTACTGATTTGTGTGTCACTTTGTAGATCCTTCGTTTCGCCTGTGTCCTCTAGCTCTAGCAGCTAATTAGGTGTTGAATGTGTGGTAGGCTCAGGAATAGAAATCACAATTTTTTTAAAAACAACAACAGAACAATAGAAAAGTAGATAATTGATTAAATAATTATAGATAAATAAGGTTGATGTAGTAGTAGTATAATTATATTAAGTGTAAATATATAGTGGTGAGGATGCCCGCAGAAGGGATATACATATATAAACCTATATATACATACATAAGTGTCACTTAAAATGTCCATATATATACATATATATATATATATATATATACTCATACGTACATATCTACACACCTACATATGTGCACACCTACACATGTACACACTGTAGCGTTCGTGAATTGTCACAACCACTTGCTACATAACAGATGGGCTAATTGTAGTAAGAGTCCGTTACATCATCAGTCGACGTATTTTCCCACTGAGTCCACAAGCGACGACCACCGATCACCACGTGCAAGGCACGGGTGACACAGAAACTGTGGCCAAGCTTGAGTAATCTACCGAGTTTATCGCCACATGGGTACTTGTGTGTTAATTCACCCACGGATTATAATAGGTCAAATTTAGTTGAATGTAGCCACACGAAGCACCATATTTTTAAGTCGGGTGGTATACGAAGGTCCAATGTCATTCTCAGATCTAACTCCGTACGTGGAAGATGGATTTCTTACACCGCAAGAAAATAACTTTGTGTGTGCAGTTTTCGCAGGACTATTTAAACGCACCGTCGGACTGTGTACTAAACAACGTGTCATGACTTGTTATGTCTCTCACAGTTCACCAAGATCGTTAGAGATGGTCGCACATGTCAGCAGGACATTCCTGCTCGTTCTGGCACATGGTTAGAGGGCACACGTCTGTCCTATAGGGAGATTATTCAATTTTGGCAGGACTGAGTTCAGCTGTACTGACTTGGTCATTTAGTTCAATTCCTGAACAAAATGGTTGTCTTTCTATTCCTTGCTCCCAACTCTTTTAACTCTAAAACATGTGTAAATTGATGCACTACGTCTACACAGCTTCTATGTGTTACACTATTGCAGCCTGATTTCTGGGCCGCCACGATCAGACAGAATAGAATATCGGTCAGCTGTGGTTAGCTGACCCTCGTACAAGCAGCCATCTATGGGTCGCTGGCTGCCGTCAGCTCAAACCATGTTTGCTTTGATGATTGGAGTTCGACAATTGTTCAGTATAGTTTTCTTCTGTTTTCTTTCTTCTATTTGATGTAATGTCTCTGTTGTGATTCCTTTGTTGTGTTGGTTTCTCTTGAATCTCACAGTTTCTTTACATATCTTGTTCGACATCACTTTAGCCTGGCTGAACATTATATGCTTGTCCTTATATAGCCCGTGTAGTCCTTTCTATTTATTATTGGGTAATGCTATATTCTGTCTTCCTTTCCTGGTCGTGTAAGAGGTGTTCGTTAGATTTGTTCTCCCTGCCCCCTGTTTTTGGTGCTTTTTTAGTTTGAACTGCAAGATTACCAGCAACATTTGGTGATCTGAGGCTAATCCTGTGCCTCGCTTTTCTCGTACAGCTTATAGTGCACTTTTAAACGCATGACTGACACTGATGTGTTCAATCTGATTTTCCAGTACGTAGTCTGTTGATCTCTAAGTCGCCTTATGTACATGTGTAAGTGGAAACATGGTTTCACCAATTGTCATTTTGTGTACAAGATAGATATTGGTACAGGTTGAAGCATGTGTATACGTAAGGGCAAGAAGGAGATTGGTACAGAGAGGGGTAAGATGGAGATTGGTACTGGGAGGGGTAGGATGGACATTGGTACAGGCAGGGGTAGGATGGAGATTGGTATATGGAGGGGTAGGATGGAGATTGGTACATGCAGGGGTAGGATGGAGATTGGTACATGCAGGGGTAGGATGGAGATTGGTACATGCAGGGGTAGGATGGAGATTGGTACATGCAGGGGTAGGATGGAGATTGGTACTGGAAGGGGTAGGATGGAGATTGGTACTGGGAGTCAATCTGTGACAAGTATACAATATATGGCTAGCCAAACCACATGTATCCCACGAACACCATCACGGACCACTCACGCGAAACGTTACGACACGTCCTAAGAATATGCATCATTAGTTCTTTGAGCTATCCAGCAGAGAGTACCTGGATCAGAAATGGTGTTCGTATCATCCATTAATTGTGTTGAGACTGGCGTTTACCTGGTACCATGATCTTGGTTCAATTCTCTGGACATTCTAACGCAGACAGGAGATCAAGCACGTCAGCACAAGCCACCAGGTCAAGACAGGGATGCTGACAGTGTGGAGCGTGGGACCATGGCTGTTCCTAGGTCCTCTGCTGCTGCTACTAGTGTTACTATCACTGCCCGTGCGTGCTGGCCAGTTCTTCATGTGCTACATCTACTTCAGTGCCATGCATCGCGTGCTGACACATCGCACCGTCAGCGCTGTCCAACATTTGAGCGAGATCAAAGTGTGCTGTCAGCGTATTCAGGTAGCGTGCATTCACGTTTCTTGTGACTTTATGGCGTGTGACTTTATTGCGTGTGACTTTATAGAGTGTGACTTTATAGCGCGTGGCTTTATAGAGTGTGACATTATAGTGTGTGACTGTATAGCGTGTGACTTTATAGTGTGTGACATTATAGCGTTTGGCTTTATAGCGTGTGACTGTAGTGTGTGACTTTATAGCGTGTAACTTTATTGTTTGTGACTTCATAGCGTAGGACTTTATTGCGTTGACTTTATAGCGTGGGACTTCACATATCATGTGACTTTATAGCATATGTCATCATATGCGCCTGTTTATCAAGCTTTATTTGTCATGTGACCTAATCTTGTGTGTCTTTATTTAATGTGACTTGATCTCATGCTACATTTTGTCATACAACTTTATCTCTCGCGACTTTATCTCTCGTAACTTTATCTCTCGCGACTTTATTTCGATGAACTTGCAACCATAAATATATAACGAAACCTCTTGTATAAAGTGTGACGTCAAGTAAAAAAATGTGACATCATGTATATAGGGTGACGGCATGTACAACATGTGACGGCATGTACAAAGTGTGTGTAACCGGTTCAGGCCTAACTTCAACCAATTTCTATTATCGTGTCATGTAAGCAACTTAATTATTTCATTTTCGCGCATGAAAGAAATGAAACACTGAAAATGGATTTTTTCATAAATAAAACATTGCCAATCATTAATTGCCTAGTTTAGTCATGCACTTCCTGTATATCGTAATCTAAGTATGATTAAATTCCTTGTCCAAGATTTTTAGTAATTACGAGACGTGTTCAAATGAAACCGGACCAAACTGCAACAAGTGAACATAAGACCCATCTCACACACGGTTTCCTAGACCCAAAGGACCCATCTCGCACAGACTTGTCTAGACCCAAGCAGGACATGGATAGTGTGATGGGATGGCTTATCTTTCTGTCAGACCTGACGAGCATGAGGCCGTGTCATGCAGATCCGTCGTTGCTGGTTTGTCGCATTATACAGCCCGTGCCCACCGCCTGACAGCACTGTCATCCACATATGCCCATACATGCCCCTACATACCCCTACATACCTCTCCATGCCCCTATACACTCCTACGGCCCCTACATACCCCTATATACCTCTACATACCCCTACATACCTCTACATGCCCCTACATACCTCTACATGCCCCTACACACCCCTACGGCCCCTACATACTACTACACACCCCTACGGCCCCTACATACCCCTACATACCTCTACATGCCCCTACACACCCCTACGGCCTCTACATACTGCTACACACTCCTACGGCCCCTACATACCCCTACATACCTCTACATGCCCCTACACACCCCTACGACCCCTACATACTCCTACATGCCCTACATACCACTACATACCTCTACATGCCCTTATATACCACTACATACCCCTACGGCCCCTACATACCTCTACATGCCCCTATATACCACTACATACCCCTACAGTCCCTACATTCTCTACATACCCCTACATACCTCTACATGCCCATATATACCACTACATACCCCTACGGCCCCTACATACCCCTATATACCCCTACATACATCTACATGCCCATATATATCACTACATACCCCTACATACCCCTACATACCCCTAAATGCCACTATATACCCCTACACACCCCTATATACCACTGCATGCCAATACATACCCATACATGCCCCTACATACCCCTACATACCCCTACAACACCTACATGCCTCTACATACCCCTACATGCCCCTACATACCCCTACATACCCCTATATACCACTACATACCCCTACATGCCACTACATACCCATACATGCTCCTACATACCCCTACATACCTCTACATACCCCTACATACCCCTACATGTCACTACACACCCCTACATGCCACTACATGCCCCTACATACCCCTACATACCCCTATATACCACAACATACCCCTACATGCCACTACATAGCCATACATGCCCCTACATACCCCTACATACCCCTACATGCCTCTACATACCCCTACATACCCCTACATACCACTACATACCCCTACATACCACTACATGCCACTACATACCCCTATATACCCATATAGACACTGCATTCAAGATTATTTGCATATATATATATATATCCCGTGGCTCTGAGCCTCCGCTGTCATATTGATGGCGCTGGAGGTCAAACTTTTCCAATCGCCCTCGTACATATTATGTACAAAATGTGACGTCTCACATACATGTGACCCGTTGAATATAACGTGATCTCACGTACAAAAAAGAGTACTCCGTGTACATAATGTGGCCTTATGTACATACCATCACTTAATGTTGGAAGCACAAACATTATACCTTGTACAAAATGTGATGCACCAGTTCTATTCTTTCCTTCTATCAGATTAACCTTCTTACACTCAACTGACTCTTTCCATGGTGACCTTATTTCTCTTACACTCAACTGACTATGTCATACCTTATTTCTCTTACACTCAACTTGTCGTACCCTATCTCTCTTACACTCAACTTCCTCTGTCGTATAGTGTTTTCGCTACCAGTCTGTGCTGGATGTTATATTTTCGCTACCAGTCTGTGCTGGGTGTCATATTTTAGCTGCCTGGGAGGTGCTAATACTGTTCCTGTCGCTAATAGTTTTCCTGCCGCTAATAGTGTTTCTGCCGCTAATAGTTTCCCTGTCGCTAATAGTTTTCCTGCCGCTAATACTGTTCCTGCCGCTAATACTGTTCCTGCCGCTAATAGTTTTCCTGCTGCTAATACTGTTCCTGTCGCTAATAGTTTTACTGCCGCTAATACTGTTCCTGCCGCTAATACTGTTCCTGCCGCTAATAGTTTTCCTGCTGCTAATAGTTTCCCTGTCGCTAATAGTTTCCCTGTCGCTAATAGTTTTCCTGCCGCTAATAGTTTTCCTGCTGCTAATAGTTTCCCTGTCGCTAATAGTTTCCCTGTCGCTAATAGTTTTCCTGTCGCTAATAGTTTTCCTGCCGCTAATAGTTTTTCTGGCGCTAAAAGTTTCCTGCCGCTAATAGTTTTCCTGTCGTTAATAGTTTTCCTGCCACTAATTTTTTTTATGGCGCTAATAGTTTCCTGCCGCTAATAGTTTTCCTGCTGCTAATACTGTTCCTGTCGCTAATAGTTTTACTGCCGCTAATACTGTTCCTGCCGCTAATACTGTTCCTGCCGCTAATAGTTTTCCTGCTGCTAATAGTTTCCCTGTCGCTAATAGTTTCCCTGTCGCTAATAGTTTTCCTGCCGCTAATAGTTTTCCTGCTGCTAATAGTTTCCCTGTCGCTAATAGTTTCCCTGTCGCTAATAGTTTTCCTGTCGCTAATAGTTTTCCTGCCGCTAATAGTTTTTCTGGCGCTAAAAGTTTCCTGCCGCTAATAGTTTTCCTGTCGTTAATAGTTTTCCTGCCACTAATTTTTTTTATGGCGCTAATAGTTTCCTGCCGCTAATAGTTTTCCTCTCGCTAATACTGTTCCTGTCGCTAATACTGTTCCCGCCGCTAATAGTTTTCCTGTCGCTAATACTGTTCCTGCCGCTAATAGCTTTCCTGTCACTAATACTGCTCCTGTCGCTAAAAGTTTCCCTGTCGCTAATAGTTTTCCTGTCGCTAATAGTTTTCCTGCCGCTAATACTGTTCCTGCCGCTAATACTGTTCCTGCCGCTAATAGTTTTCCTGCTGCTAATACTGTTCCTGTCGCTAATAGTTTTACTGCCGCTAATACTGTTCCTGCCGCTAATACTGTTCCTGCCGCTAATAGTTTTCCTGCTGCTAATAGTTTCCCTGTCGCTAATAGTTTCCCTGTCGCTAATAGTTTTCCTGCCGCTAATAGTTTTCCTGCTGCTAATAGTTTCCCTGTCGCTAATAGTTTCCCTGTCGCTAATAGTTTTCCTGCCGCTAATAGTTTTTCTGGCGCTAAAAGTTTCCTGCCGCTAATAGTTTTCCTGTCGTTAATAGATTTCCTGCCACTAATTTTTTTTATGGCGCTAATAGTTTCCTGCCGCTAATAGTTTTCCTCTCGCTAATACTGTTCCTGTCGCTAATACTGTTCCCGCCGCTAATAGTTTTCCTGTCGCTAATACTGTTCCTGCCGCTAATAGCTTTCCTGTCACTAATACTGCTCCTGTCGCTAAAAGTTTCCCTGTCGCTAATAGTTTTCCTGTCGCTAATAGTTTTCCTGCCGCTAATACTGTTCCTGCCGCTAATACTGTTCCTGCCGCTAATAGTTTTCCTGCTGCTAATAGTTTCCCTGTCGCTAATAGTTTCCCTGTCGCTAATTGTTTTCCTGCCGCTAATAGTTTTCCTGCTGCTAATAGTTTCCCTGTCGCTAATAGTTTCCCTGTCGCTAATAGTTTTCCTGCCGCTAATAGTTTTTCTGGCGCTAAAAGTTTCCTGCCGCTAATAGTTTTCCTGTCGTTAATAGTTTTCCTGCCACTAATTTTTTTTATGGCGCTAATAGTTTCCTGCCGCTAATAGTTTTCCTCTCGCTAATACTGTTCCTGTCGCTAATACTGTTCCCGCCGCTAATAGTTTTCCTGTCGCTAATACTGTTCCTGCCGCTAATAGCTTTCCTGTCACTAATACTGCTCCTGTCGCTAAAAGTTTCCCTGTCGCTAATAGTTTTCCTGTCGCTAATAGTTTTCCTGCCGCTAATACTGTTCCTGCCGCTAATACTGTTCCTGCCGCTAATAGTTTTCCTGCTGCTAATACTGTTCCTGTCGCTAATAGTTTTACTGCCGCTAATACTGTTCCTGCCGCTAATACTGTTCCTGCCGCTAATAGTTTTCCTGCTGCTAATAGTTTCCCTGTCGCTAATAGTTTCCCTGTCGCTAATAGTTTTCCTGCCGCTAATAGTTTTCCTGCTGCTAATAGTTTCCCTGTCGCTAATAGTTTCCCTGTCGCTAATAGTTTTCCTGTCGCTAATAGTTTTCCTGCCGCTAATAGTATTTCTGGCGCTAAAAGTTTCCTCCTGCTAATAGTTTTTCTGTCGTTAATAGTTTTCCTGCCACTAATTTATTTTATGGCGCTAATAGTTTCCTGCCGCTAATAGTTTTCCTCTCGCTAATACTGTTCCTGTCGCTAATACTGTTCCCGCCGCTAATAGTTTTCCTGTCGCTAATACTGTTCCTGCCGCTAATAGCTTTCCTGTCACTAATACTGCTCCTGTCGCTAAAAGTTTCCCTGTCGCTAATAGTTTTCCTGTCGCTAATAGTTTTCTTGCCGCTAATAGTTTTCCTCTCGCTAATACTGTTCCTGTCGCTAATACTGTTCCCACCGCTAATAGTTTTCCTGTCGCTAATACTGTTCCTGCCGCTAATAGTTTTCCTGTCGCTAATAGTTTTCCAGTCGCTAATAGTTTTCCTGTCGCTAATACTGTTCCTGTCACTAAAACTGTTCCTGTCGCTAATACTGTTCCTGTCGCTAATAGTTTTCCTGCCACTAATAGTTTTTCTGGCGCTAAAAGTTTCCTGCCGCTAATAGTTTTCCTGTCGTTAATAGTTTTCCTGCCACTAATTTTTTTTATGGCGCTAATAGTTTCCTGCCGCTAATAGTTTTCCTCTCGCTAATACTGTTCCTGTCGCTAATACTGTTCCCGCCGCTAATAGTTTTCCTGTCGCTAATACTGTTCCTGCCGCTAATAGCTTTCCTGTCACTAATACTGCTCCTGTCGCTAAAAGTTTCCCTGTCGCTAATAGTTTTCCTGTCGCTAATAGTTTTCCTGCCGCTAATACTGTTCCTGCCGCTAATACTGTTCCTGCCGCTAATAGTTTTCCTGCTGCTAATACTGTTCCTGTCGCTAATAGTTTTACTGCCGCTAATACTGTTCCTGCCGCTAATACTGTTCCTGCCGCTAATAGTTTTCCTGCTGCTAATAGTTTCCCTGTCGCTAATAGTTTCCCTGTCGCTAATAGTTTTCCTGCCGCTAATAGTTTTCCTGCTGCTAATAGTTTCCCTGTCGCTAATAGTTTCCCTGTCGCTAATAGTTTTCCTGCCGCTAATAGTTTTTCTGGCGCTAAAAGTTTCCTGCCGCTAATAGTTTTCCTGTCGTTAATAGTTTTCCTGCCACTAATTTTTTTTATGGCGCTAATAGTTTCCTGCCGCTAATAGTTTTCCTCTCGCTAATACTGTTCCTGTCGCTAATACTGTTCCCGCCGCTAATAGTTTTCCTGTCGCTAATACTGTTCCTGCCGCTAATAGCTTTCCTGTCACTAATACTGCTCCTGTCGCTAAAAGTTTCCCTGTCGCTAATAGTTTTCCTGTCGCTAATAGTTTTCCTGCCGCTAATACTGTTCCTGCCGCTAATACTGTTCCTGCCGCTAAAAGTTTTCCTGCTGCTAATAGTTTCCCTGTCGCTAATAGTTTCCCTGTCGCTAATAGTTTTCCTGCCGCTAATAGTTTTCCTGCTGCTAATAGTTTCCCTGTCGCTAATAGTTTCCCTGTCGCTAATAGTTTTCCTGCCGCTAATAGTTTTTCTGGCGCTAAAAGTTTCCTGCCGCTAATAGTTTTCCTGTCGTTAATAGTTTTCCTGCCACTAATTTTTTTTATGGCGCTAATAGTTTCCTGCCGCTAATAGTTTTCCTCTCGCTAATACTGTTCCTGTCGCTAATACTGTTCCCGCCGCTAATAGTTTTCCTGTCGCTAATACTGTTCCTGCCGCTAATAGCTTTCCTGTCACTAATACTGCTCCTGTCGCTAAAAGTTTCCCTGTCGCTAATAGTTTTCCTGTCGCTAATAGTTTTCCTGCCGCTAATACTGTTCCTGCCGCTAATACTGTTCCTGCCGCTAATAGTTTTCCTGCTGCTAATACTGTTCCTGTCGCTAATAGTTTTACTGCCGCTAATACTGTTCCTGCCGCTAATACTGTTCCTGCCGCTAATAGTTTTCCTGCTGCTAATAGTTTCCCTGTCGCTAATAGTTTCCCTGTCGCTAATAGTTTTCCTGCCGCTAATAGTTTTCCTGCTGCTAATAGTTTCCCTGTCGCTAATAGTTTCCCTGTCGCTAATAGTTTTCCTGTCGCTAATAGTTTTCCTGCCGCTAATAGTATTTCTGGCGCTAAAAGTTTCCTGCCGCTAATAGTTTTCCTGTCGTTAATAGTTTTCCTGCCACTAATTTATTTTATGGCGCTAATAGTTTCCTGCCGCTAATAGTTTTCCTCTCGCTAATACTGTTCCTGTCGCTAATACTGTTCCCGCCGCTAATAGTTTTCCTGTCGCTAATACTGTTCCTGCCGCTAATAGCTTTCCTGTCACTAATACTGCTCCTGTCGCTAAAAGTTTCCCTGTCGCTAATAGTTTTCCTGTCGCTAATAGTTTTCTTGCCGCTAATAGTTTTCCTCTCGCTAATACTGTTCCTGTCGCTAATACTGTTCCCACCGCTAATAGTTTTCCTGTCGCTAATACTGTTCCTGCCGCTAATAGTTTTCCTGTCGCTAATAGTTTTCCAGTCGCTAATAGTTTTCCTGTCGCTAATACTGTTCCTGTCACTAAAACTGTTCCTGTCGCTAATACTGTTCCTGTCGCTAATAGTTTTCCTGTCGCTAATACTTTTGAATTGTGTTTTCATTTATCGTTGCCTACTCAGCACTTACGTACTCGGAGACAACAAACACACTGTCGGAAACAGTTCAGACTTCTCTATAGTGTCGTGTCATCAAAATGATAGGCCCAAAATTGACAGTATAAATTATGTCGAATTAGTTTACCGTTCCTTAAAGTGACAAATCCCATTCATCGTCATTCCCATTTGTACATAAAAACAAAAGGAAACACTGAAAATTGATTCATACATAATAACAATCAGATTGGTTTGCAGTACAAAAAGGGAGTTAGACAAGGATGTATCCTCTCACCTTATCTGTACAACATATATCATCCTCATCATGAAGCATGTCCTTTGTAGAACGTCGCTCCCATTACAGTCTGTCTGAAAGAAACTCGTTCCCTTGCCAAAACACCAGCTTCCGCCACTGTCATACTCAGGCATTCCTGGTTATCTTGGTGCCATCGTCTTCTTGGTCTACCCCTTCCTCTTTTGCCTGGCACCATACCTTCCATCACCGTTCTCTCGAGACCGTCGTGTCTCTTGATGTGACCAAAGTATTTGCATTTTCTAGCCAAAATAGAATTGATAAACCAATTCTCTTCTATGCTCAACTTTTGCCGAATGTCTACATTTGTTTTTTTCTCTGTCCATGGTATTCTATGGATCTTTCTGTAACATTTTGACTCGAAGAATTCGATTCTTATGTATAATGAGAAATGTTCGAGAAGACGAGAACTTTGAAAGTTTCGACCCATTTACGATTGGGGGGGTACGAGATTCAAGAGTTACGATACGCAGATGACACATTGATACTATCAAGAAATGCAGACGGGCTAGAGCAGCTATTTTCATCTGTAACTGCAGATAGTAAAGATCAAAACCTGTTCATAAACATAAATAAAACAAAGATAATGACCACCGATAAAACACAATGTCAGCATAAATTTACAGTGGGTGGTGAGGAAATAGATCAGGTCACACATTTTGAATATCTGGGCTCCAGAATTGACAAAAATAGCGACTGCTCGAAAGAAATCAGAAGAAGACTAGCTATGGCAATGCAGAGACTGAACAGCCTGAATAAACTATGGCAGGGCACCAACAAAATGATAAAAGTAAAAGTCTTGATAGACTGTGGTTTTCCTGTGGCAGCCTATGGCTGTGAATCATGGACGGTTACCAAAACTGCTAGACAAAGAATCGAATCCTTCGAGTCAAAATGTCACAGAAAGATCCTTAGAATACCCTGGACAGAGAAAAAGACAAATGTAGACATTTTCTCACCAACCACTGTAAATTTATGATGACATTGTGTTTTGTCGGTTCTCATTTTCTTTGTTTTATTTATGTTTATCAACAGATTTTCGTCTTTACTATGTCTATGTACGGCTAAAATTAGCTCTAGCCCTTCTGCACTTCTTGATAGTATCACTGTGTCGTCGACGTATCGCAACTCTGGAATCTCGTACCCCCCAATCGTAAATGGGTCAAAACTTTCAATGTTCTCGTCTTCTCGAACTTTTCTCATTATACATTCCCCATATATGTTGGTTGTACAGATAATGTGAGAGGATACATTCCTGTCTTACTCCCTTTTGTACTGCAAACCAATATGATGTTTGCCCAGATACTCAGACAGCGGCTTGCTGATCTTGGTATAATGTTTCAATGAGGTGAATACTATGCAAAAGACAACCAATTTTCTTCATGATTTTTCACAGATTTTGATGTTTTACCTTATCGAAGGCCTTGGTGTAATCAAT
Organism: Ariolimax columbianus; assembly: GCA_036924085.1. Classification (NCBI taxonomy): domain Eukaryota; kingdom Metazoa; phylum Mollusca; class Gastropoda; order Stylommatophora; family Arionidae; genus Ariolimax; species Ariolimax columbianus. The sequence continues at coordinate 503,677 of JAVGWX010000021.1, forward strand.
GAAACATGTGGTCAATTCTACATTAAACTCTCTACATTTTTAGTAGATATTCCTCAAATTGATTATGTGATCATTGATTCCTCTGTCTTTCCTAAAACCTGCCTGGACTACGTGAATTTCAGATTCAAACTTGTTCTCTATCCTTTGTAAGTAAGTTACTTGATAGAATCTCCGGATCTGAAGCCAGTCCTATCACGTCCTTTGTCCATATTCTCTTAAAAATAACGAACGCATTTAATCTCTTGAACCTCATGCTTCTTCGTCGCAATGAGGACTGTTCTCTGACAGCCTGGCAACTTCTGTCCGTCTGGTAACCGCTGGTGAACCAAAGGGTTCTTTAGCGTAGGTTGACGCATGCTCCTTGTGGTTCTTTGGTACACCTTACTGACTGGTTCTCGGAATGAGATCCAAGGCGCCCGTGACACCTTACTGACTGGTCCTTACTTTCTATCAGGGGGCTATTTCCGGCAGGCCTGATTTATTTGTCAGAGACAACGTTCAATCCAGACGAGACAGTTATTTAGGCGTTTCTCTAACATCTTTCTGTCATTTCCAACAGGCTCACGAGCAGAACCAGTGGAATCTAAAAATACATTTGCCACCAACTGAATCTGATCATCCGTTTGTTGTCCTTTCCAGAATGCCCAAGAGCAAGCAGTTGGAATCTACAACTGTGTTTCCACTACTTCTCAACTGAATCTTCCCAAAATCCTAACCTGTGAAATTTACAACTGCGTTTCGACCACTAGTCTCCCATCCGATGGGGTCAGCTCACTTTCTCTTCTATCAAGTAATAATGTGCAATGCATTTGGAAATCACAGTTGGGAAAACCTTCCGGCAAGCTCTACCAGTACTGTCTCGTGTTTCGACTCAGTTGACCCCTCATGTTGCTCTCTAATCTCCTCCTATCCATCGTGGCTGCCAGTCACAAAGCACTTCTGTCACTTCCTTGTTCACTAGCTTACAGCTGGTCTCACCGCGTGCCCTGTACTGCCTGTCAATATATCAAGTTCCAATTGTTGGATTCCCTACTAAATTTCTGTGTCCTCTGGACACTACGGCATAGGTGGTCTTAACCTCTACCAACTTCTTGTGACAACTTGTCACCAAATCAAAGGTAGCTTAAACCCCCTACCAACTTCTTGTGACAACTTGTCACCAAATCAAAGGTAGCTTAAACCCCCTACCAACTTCTTGTGACAACTTGTCACCAAATCAAAGGTAGCTTAAACCCCCTACCAACTTCTTGTGACAACTTGTCACCAAATCAAAGGTAGCTTAAACCCCCTACCAACTTCTTGTGACAACTTGTCACCAAATCAAAGGTAGCTTAAACCCCCTACCAACTTCTTGTGACAACTTGTCACCAAATCAAAGGTAGCTTAAACTCCCCCCCCCCCCCCCCCCCCCAACTGTATCATCTAGATACTCCAGCATATGTGGATCTAATCCCCAACTGAACTCTTGCTACCCATCTGACTAGCAGTCTTAAGAAATTTCCCTGTGAATCACAACCCCCCTCCCCTCTTCAATCACTGGCCCTTCACATGTTTAAACTTCAGAATTCCAGCAGAGAACTGTGGGTAACAACTGGAGTAATCCTGACCATTGAACATTTCCATGACCCAATTCTTGGACAAAGGACAGTTCAGCTAAAATGAGCTTCCACCCTTCTAAGTAGTGCTATTTCTAACACCATTGAATCTCACTTCTGTCTTACGTCTGACACTAACACAATAATAACACAACCTGACCCGTTTTATTCTGAAACAGTGTTTCATGTGCCAGGAGCACTGTATATGAAAGGTCATCTATTGAGCTTAGGAGCTGCAGCTCCCAAAGTGTAGGCTGTATGGGATAGTAATAGAATATTTCAACTGAGAGAGGAACAGTTCAAGCTAAAGCCACGCACGTCGTGCAGTCCTTGGTCAGGCCGAGTTTCGATTAGTAGCACGAGCAGGGCAGAGAAATGTTACTGTAGTAAATTGGAGACTGTTGTCAGAGGAGGGAAAAAAACATGAACAAAAACTAGTAAAAGTTGATTAAGGTTGAGCTTAATCAAAATTTAAAAAATGGGTATGGTCAGATACCGCACCGAGACGAGAACCAAACAAAACCTACGTTACGACCAATAGGCCTTCATCAGGGACAACAACACTGAACTAACAAATCAACATATAAGAAAAAATGGTCAACTCATCTGTTTCAGGTGGGAGACGCTTTCTGTCTAAGCGACCTGTCGTGCCAAGTACTCGATAGAAACTGAAATAGGAGCGGTCAAACAAAAAGTGGCGGAATATGCCTGATAAGCCAAGCGTGGCCAAATAGTGGTCCAGATAGGAGAACAATGAGAAGGCAATATAAGCCGGGAGGGCGGGATATTGATATAAGAGAGGGGGGAAGAGAACTGATGGAAGAATGGGGGGGGGGGAAGGAAGACAAATAGATGGGGGCCAGTGTGAGGGTTTAAGAAAAAGTATGGAAGATATTTATACCATGTGGTTGGAGACATCCCATACTAGAGATAAGTCTGTTCTCAAGGGCGAATCGATGACGATCGTCAGAGAAGCACGAAACTAGACCAGTGACACTGACGTCAGCCATACCCCGGTGCTCAGGACCATTGAAGTGGCTGGCAATTGGGGAACCAGTGCGGTTGCGGATGTCGTTGAGGTGTTGGCGGAAACGCTCCCGTAGTTCCATTACGGGATTGGTATGACTGACATGTCGGAGAAGGATCTCCTCAACTTTATCGACTTTGTCAACGACTTCCATCCCTCGATCAAGTTCACGTCTGACATTTCCCTCACGTCTGTCCACTTTCTGGACATCACTGTCTCTATCTGCCCTTCAGGCCTCTCCACCACTGTCTACTACAAACCCACTGACGCTCACAACTACCTCCTCTACACTTCCTCCATCCCCTATCCTGCCGCGATTCGCTTCCTTTCTCCCAACTCCTCCGCCTCCGACGCCTATGTCAGGATGACGACGACTTCCTCCTCAGGGCCCACGAGATGCTTGACTTCTTCCGCAAGCGACTCTACCCTGAGACCACTCTCTCCTCTGCTCTTCAGCGGGTTCTTCTTATCTCCCGCCAAGACTCCCTCACTCCACCCGCCGTCCTCCCTCTGACCGTGTGAAACTCGTCCTCACCTATCACCCTCACAGCGTCTCTGTCCGGGATATCCTATTCCGCCATCTCCCTATCCTTCACTCTGATCCTGCCACTCGCGAAGTTTTTCCCGATCCTCCCCTTGTCGCCTACAAGCGTGACAGGAACCTGAGGGACTTGCTGGTCAGTAGTCGCCTACACACCAGCCCTCATAGCCTCCCAGGCACCAGGCCGTGCAAAAATTCACGTGGCTGTGTTACCTGCCCTCATGTCATCCTTTCTCGCTCCATTACCTTTCCTAAGGCTGAATTCTTCATCAAAGAGGGGTTCACATGCAAATCTCGTAACCTCATCTATTCCATCATCTGCCGCCAGTGTGGTATGACTTACATTGGGGAAACTGGTATGGAACTACGGAGCGTTTCCGCCAACACCTCAACGACATCCGCAACCGCACTGGTTCCCCAATTGCCAGCCACTTCAATGGTCCTGAGCACCGGGGTATGGCTGACGTCAGTGTCACTGGTCTAGTTTCGTGCTTCTCTGACGATCGTCATCGATTCGCCCTTGAGAACAGACTTATCTCTAGTATGGGATGTCTCCAACCACATGGTATAAATATCTTCCATACTTTTTCTTAAACCCTCACACTGGCCCCCATCTATTTGTCTTCCTTCCCCCCCCCCCCATTCTTCCATCAGTTCTCTTCCCCCCTCTCTTATATCAATATCCGCCCTCCCGGCTTATATTGCCTTCTCATTGTTCTCCTATCTGGACCACTATTTTGGCCACGCTTGGCTTATCAGGCATATTCCGCCACTTTTTGTTTGACCGCTCCTATTTCAGTTTCTATCGAGTACTTGGCACGACAGGTCGCTTAGACAGAAAGCGTCTCCCACCTGAAACAGATGAGTTGACCATTTTTTCTTATATGTTGATTTGTTAGTTCAGTGTTGTTGTCCCTGATGAAGGCCTATTGGTCGTAACGTAGGTTTTGTTTGTGTTCTCGTCTCGGTGCGGTATCTGACCATACCCATTTTTTAAATTTTGATTAAGCTCAACCTTAATCAACTTTTACTAGTTTTTGTTCATGTTTTTTTCCCATTATACACATCCACAGAACCGCTGCAGCCTCGCCTTATTTTAATTGTCAGAGAGGGTTAAGGGTATTGGACTTGCCCATTTCCTGTATTAGCTAGAGTCACAGAAAAGAAGGTTGATGCATTGAACGACACACACGTTGACGTCAGACTGTCACATTTAGGTTGACAAGATAGCCAGTGAAGGTATTTTGACTGACAAGTGTTGTGGTCAAGAAAACGACACTGACTGCTGGCCGGTGTCAACGGAGGAGGGATGAAGGTATCTCGTGATCATCGGCGATCTTGTTTAGGAATGAGGTAAGATTCCAACAAAACGCAGAGGCAGTGCCCAGACAGAGCTTGACAGAAGGTTCTCATGCTATTCTATATTGGCAACTGCACGTGTTCCAATTGGGTGAATGGTGACCTTATTGTTCTTTCGATTCGCGAAAGAAGTTGTATCGCTCTCGGGATCAGTTCTTGCGCATATTGAGAGAGAGCGAGTATAGAGAGAGAAAGAAAATGGCGTAGTCTTGATGAACGTAAAAAGTGTAATGGGAACTCCTAAAAGAGCAGTCATGTGGATTCTCGTGAGAACTGCTCATGCCAGGTTTACAACGGAAACGTCTGAACCAAATTTGGCGAGAAGGGCCGGTCAGAGCTCCCTGAAAGAAACGGAGGTGTACCTTAAGACGCCTCAAATGGCACACCCACAAATCTTGTCGGGATACTTTTGTTCATCAGCTCAGGCCCAACGATTGCAGACTGACAGAAACAAGCTAACCCGTCAATAACACCACGAGACCACGAATTTAGAAAGTTAATCAATTGCAGAGCAAGACGTATAGATGCAAACAGTATAATAAAGTGTATAGGATAAAGAAAGAATTAGGTGTTATATTCAGTCTGACTAAGCTCATGTCAATAATCTTTCATTTAGATCAGATTACATGCTCTTTTCCCAAATGTATTTATAAAATGTATTAAATTAATTATCTTGTGTGTGTAGGCTGTTATCTTGCTTAATCAAAATTATTCAGAGGGGGAAAAACTGTTAGCTTGTGTGGTAGAGTCAAAGTTTAGCTGAGTAGTTACTTATCTAAAGAGGTACAATATGTATGCACACCACGATTCGACTTCACACAGTAAGTAACGCAGTAAACACTATCCTGTCATACTAAGGACATTATCGTTTTATTATGCAAATCTACAAAAATAATATTAACAAAAATACATCTAAACTAAATAGTCATAAAATATACATGGATCGTCTCAATCTCTCTTCTTACCTCACTCTGTTTCATTTGAGTCTGTCCTACAACCACACTCTTGCACAACTTTCACAGGCGCCCCAGTGTGAGACCCTTACATTGCACTTTGGTTGGGCTGGCTTCTGAGAGCGCACAAACCTAGGTACATACAGTTGCACACATACATCTAAGCACTGGTTTATGCGTCTTAATATCGCCCAGGTTGACTACGGTCAAGGGTGCAATAGGCGCCTCCGCCAGTAGAAACTAGAGAGGCAAACACAGCAAATAAAAAAAATAAAAATAATTTTAATTTTTAAATAAAGCAATTTAATTACATCGGAGGTTTGTAAGCACTAGCTTTTGATGGCTCCTCCCAACTAGTTAACCCAAGTTCTCGCCACTACACTCACAAACTCTGTTGTGTGCATTCACACACAATCAGATCGCCTTCAGTCAGGTGATCTGTACATCCACATACAATATGTTCACATATGCTCAGGCGATCTGTGCATTCATATGCAATTATAACACGTCCCTTATAGTCGGTTCACGTACTCACTTGTTCTGTCACATACACTCAGAGCACACAACGTTCAGATCTCGCCCTCAGGCGATCTGTACATTCATAATGACTTCGATTACTTCATGTATTCTTACATTCACATGTAATTAGATCACGCATCGTTCACTAGGTGTCATGTACGTACGACACACATTCAGATCTCTTACTGTTCACAAGGTGTCCAAGATAAGCACCTATAGAGCGACTGGCCAAAACCCGAGTTCCATGCTGGTTCAGTCACCCTGGAAACTCATACTCACTCTCCTAGCCAGTCTCCTCGAGTTCATCTTTGCAAAGTTTTTTATAGTCTCAAGCAACATCATGGCTGTACAATGGTCTCCGATTGGTTGTCTGACTTAGCCATCACTCTTAATTTAATAACTAGTTGTTATTGGATGATTATTCCCGAATCCATGTCACTCTAAATGTCGGGGCCGGTCGTAGAGGCCTTTGACTGTCACCAACCCTCACTACGTTAAATCGGAACGCCAGAGGGGTCAGCTTCGAACAACCCCCACCTCAGCTCCGAACAACCCCCACCTCAGCTCCGAACAACCCCAACCTCATGACCGAACAACCCCCACCTCAGCTCCGAACAAGCCCCACCTCAGCTCCGAACAACCCCCACCTCAGCTCCGAACAACCCCCACCTCAGCTCCGAACAACCCCTACCTCAGCTCCGAACAACCACCACCTCAGCTCCGAACAACGCCCACCTCAGCTCCGAACAACCCCCACCTCAGCTCCGAACAACCCCCACCTCAGCTCCGAACAACCCCCACCTCAGCTCCGAACAACCCCCACCTCAGCTCCGAACAACCACCACCTCAGCTCCGAACAACCCCCACCCACCACCCAAATCTCCCCAAACCACCCTGTACCAGACACATAATTTCACTTAACTCAAACCCCCCCCCCCCCCCCCCCCCCCCCCCGTTACATGTGTCGTATAGTGTCTAGACGGTGCTTGACCTTGGCACACATTCAGAGAACCTTTTTTGTTCCTAGAATCGCCATACCAATCCCCCCCCCCCCCCCCCTGCCCTAATCGTCAATTTTTCAGCTGGAACTGTCACACTTGATTGTGTAACATATCTATCTCTGTTTAGTGGTAGAGATCGGGGTAAGGACTTTTTCTTTGAGAACCAAATATTATATGAGAAAGTATGTAGCAAGGCGAGGTTGGAGAAAGCTAGATCCAAACACAGCGCTAGTGTCAGATTGAGGTGGAGTCGAAGCGGCGACTGAGAACCGTGCGTTTCGAACTGGTAGGAGCCGAGGTATGATTGACGGATGACTTGTCGTTTTGATGGAGCTAGAGTGGGTCTGTAAAATACAGATCCCAGGAAATGCAAGGAGATTCGATTGCCAGAGCAGATCTAGAGTCTGTCTCAGTAAGCTTCAGGCCCATTGTATTTGCGCCTTTTGGAATGAAATGGTAGCCCTTTTATGATCAACAAGAGAGAGATAAGTGACCGTTTCTGTAGTCTTCGCAGTGAATGATTTGATCTGTAGGGACGAAAGATAAAGAGAACCTGCTCATGCAGAGATGGAGTGAGATGTAATTTCGGACTCCCCAGGGAGCAGAATCACGAACGTAGTAAGAAGCTATTACACGACGTCAAACCGTCAAGTACCAGAGGTCAACATCAGCACCAACTCCCAAAATGGGCAGACCAGATTCCAGAAAAGATAGTATTTAAGAAGAAAAGACAAGATTTGTATAGCGTTTCATATATATATACAAGAAAAGACAAGATTTTCATATGTACACAAGATAAGGCCAGATTTTCATATGTACACAAGATAAGGCCAGATTTTCATATGTACACAAGATAAGGCCAGATTTTCATATGTACACAAGATAAGGCCAGATTTTCATATGTACACAAGATAAGGCCAGATTTTCATATGTACACAAGATAAGGCCAGATTTTCATATGTACACAAGATAAGGCCAGATTTTCATATGTACACAAGATAAGGCCAGATTTTCATATGTACACAAGATAAGGCCAGATTTTCATATGTACACAAGATAAGGCCAGATTTTCATATGTACACAAGATAAGGCCAGATTTTCATATGTACACAAGATAAGGCCAGATTTTCATATGTACACAAGATAAGGCCAGATTTTCATATGTACACAAGATAAGGCCAGATTTTCATATGTACACAAGATAAGGCCAGATTTTCATATGTACACAAGATAAGGCCAGATTTTCATATGTACACAAGATAAGGCCAGATTTTCATATGTACACAAGATAAGGCCAGATTTTCATATGTACACAAGATAAGGCCAGATTTTCATTTGTACACAAGATAAGGCCAGATTTTCATATGTACACAAGATAAGGCTATATAACTTGGTTTGATAGTTTCAGGGATTCCATCTAGCTCTTTCTAATATTCTCTGAGTTAGAAAGACTCAACATTCGTTTAGTAAGTTCGGTTAGGTTTTTATCAATGTGTAACAAGTACTCTTTTTGTAATAAATAAATATCTTGTTTTATGTTTACGTTTCAGTGTTGTGCTAGGAAGAAGTCTGAACGTCCAGTATTATATGATGTAATAGTATAGCTCACAGTCTTAAGTGGACTTCCAACATACATATAAAATAGTCTACGTGGCAACGATATTTGCAGCTTTGATATAGTTGAATAAATGCATCCGAAGGTGCAGGGGCGAAGGAGGAGGGAGAGGAGGGGGGGGGGGGGGGAAGGCATAACTGTTAGCTTGTTTGATCAGAATCATCCCAGGTGGTTGGGGAAGGGGAGGCATAATTGTGAGCCTATTTGAGGGAGCTCATTGTACGGCTTGTATGACGTTTCAGTGTGTATTATGAGATCCGTTTCCACATTTGTGCATTTCTCCTCCTTCAATGTTTAGTATTTGTCATTATTCCATCTGTTTGGGAATGCCATTATTCCATTCCATCTGTTTAGGAATGCCATTCCTAAGTAGATATTAAATAGGAATTGATTGACCTCCAATCAATCAATCAATCAATCGATCATAACGTGTCCAACAACATGGCATTATCTTTCCTGAAGTTTTTCTAAAAGTTTTGAAAGGCACAGTAAGTCCCACTTCCAACCTTCCTTAGTCGTGCCTTACGACATGCCGGTCAGTTTACAGTTCTAGTATTCTTCTTCTTCTTTTTCTTCTTCTTCTTAGTAAGCTCTCAGACATCAACCTTTATTTTTTCGAAAAAAGCAGCCGTCATCCTGAGGCTGTCGACACTGCCATAGAGCTTGTCTAGTGTTGCCACTGGTGATGTCGACATCTGCTTTCTCTGATCCTCGTATGTCGGGCAGTTTTGCAGCAAATGTTCAGCGGTCATTTTCCCGGTACCACACGGGCATTCGTCGGTGCCACCTATCTTCAATTTATTGAATAGGTGGTACCTCAGTCCAGTGTGGCCTGTGCAAACTCTGAAGACCACGACCTGCTCTCTTCTGTTCAACTGTTAATAGGCATCGTTTTTTTTTGTGTAGACAGTATGTTCTGTTTCCCATTTGGTCATGTATCTAGCTCTTATAAGCCATTTTGACTCTTCGTATGTTACACTAGTATCTGGTTGTGGTAGTCTTGCACCTTCTTTTGCCAGTCTGTCTGCCTCCTCGTTGCCTTGGATGTTGCAGTGGCATGGAACCCACTGTACCACTACTCTTTTTGGTGCGGACTGCTGGCATAGTTGACAGAGTACTGCTCTTAAATCATTAAGTTCAGTATTTTTCTGACTTTTTAGTGCTGTGACTACGGCCAGGGCATCTGTAAACAAGATTATATGGCTTTCATTTCTTTTACCTGTCACCATTTCTCCTACTGCAGACCTCAGTGCCTCTGCCTCCGCTCTGAAATTGCTTGAGTATTTTCCAGTTGCCACTGACAGTGTTATTTTTCTACCATTTAGTAGGCTCAGGAATACCCCCGCTCCTCCGTTCTGTGTTGTGTTTGTTACAGAGCCGTTGGTGTATGCATGGGTCCAGTCCATGCTTGGGTAGTTTTTCGTTACGTACCTCAGGGTTACGTCTCTTCTTTCTTTTTCAGTATGGCTGTTCTTGTTTCCAATATCTGGTATATTTTCTACCACCTCTGGAAATATATGCTGCCTCCAGGTAGGTTTGCATACAGTAGGGATGGGCTTTGGTGTTGTTAATGCGTTCATGGGGTATTCGTTCATCTTTGCTTTGGCTATTTCTGCTAAGTTTCTCCACTTTAGTTTCCCATTTCCAAAATTATTTAGTCTCTGATGCATTGTATTGTCTGTCAGTCTTCTGAGTTTCTCTGCTAGCTGCTGGGCTCTGCAGTCTCTTCTGTCGGTCATAAATTGCATATTTGTAATCTTTTCAAGTTCTACAATTGGCGTTGACTTCATGCCTCCTGTTATAACTCTCATGGCTTGGTTTTGAAGTTTGCTAATTTTATCGAAGTTCGCCTTTGCTGCTGTTGTCCATGCCGCAATGCCATACTCGAGAACTGGTCTCACTCTTCCAGTGTACAGTTTCTTTAGTATACTTTCGTCTGCTCCCCAGCTTGTGCCAGCAAGTTTCCTCATGATTGCCATTTTTTCTCTGGCTCTCGTTCGGTTTCTCTCGATCTGACTTTTCCATGTCATACGCCGATCAAATGTGACTGCCAGGTAGTTTGGGTTGTCGTTTGGCCGCAGGTATTTGCCGTTAAGACTTATTTTGGTGTTTTTGGGTTTGTTTGAAAGCGAGAATATCGTACATGTTGTTTTTTCCTCATTTATGTTGACCAGCCATGAGTTCGCCCACTCCTCCATCGATGTTAGGGCCTGCTGCATCCAATTACTTACTATGGTGAGATTCTTTTCAGAGGTCCACATAGCCAGATCGTCTGCAAACTTTGAGCTGTGGACTCTTCTTGGTATATTCTCTGTTATGTTATTTATATACACCAGGAAGTGTGTGGGTGACAGTACTCCCCCTTGGGGTACTCCCTGCTCAAGTGTCACCTTTTTGCTCATCTGCCCTTGTACTTGAACTCTGGCTATTCTGTGTTTGAGGTAGTGGCTGATCCATCTGTACATTTTCCCACAAACTTCACTTCTTCGTAGCTTGTTCTAGTATTCTTTCCTATCCTTTCTGGTTCAACCAACCTAATAGGCTAGTAACATGTATTTGATACACACTCAGAGCACAGAAATAACAATCAACTGAAAGGAAAGAAAGAAACATAACAGACACTTTTATCCATCCGCTCTAGATGTAAACCTCTCTTGCGCTACAGTAAATGAGATATCTCGTAAATGGGACTACACAACGGATCCCATAGAGGAACGCTTCAGGAGCCTCACCTAGGTGCCTAGGTTCGAATCGCGTCCGGAGACTACAAAATCCAGTTCGTGATTTTAATCGGGGCCGCTTTTCCAGTCAACCCAGCTGTAAATGGGTACCTGGCGCATGCGTTAGAGAAAGTAAATACAGCAAGGAAGGCCTCTGGCCACCACTCACGAGGTCCTGCTTAGTAAAATGAAGTCTTCAAAAACTCCATTTCCAACCAGCGATTAATTCTTCTGAATGTCCTCTTGACTTTTACTTTAGTATGTTCAGCTGGCAATGTCCCCAAACATGGCCAGTCGCCTTCTGATCGGTCGTTGTTCGAGTCTACAGGTTATCCAGGATTCACCACAGCCACATGTCCGGTCCAATTATCTATATCCTTGTTTCTTGGGTAAAGATAGTTTTGGTGAACTATTCTCAGTAAGTCTGACATAAAATGTTTCTTGGGTAGAGGTAGTTTTGGTGAACTATTCTCAGTAAGTCTGACATAAAATGTTTCTTGGGTAGAGGTAGTTTTGGTGAACTATTCTCAGTAAGTCTGACATAAAATGTTTCTTGGGTAAAGATAGTTTTGGTGAACTATTCTCAGTAAGTCTGACATAAAATGTTTCTTGGGTAGAGGTAGTTTTGGTGAACTATTCTCAGTAAGTCTGACATAAAATGTTTCTTGGGTAAAGATAGTTTTGGTGAACTATTCTCAGTAAGTCTGACATAAAATGTTTCTTGGGTAGAGGTAGTTTTGGTGAACTATTCTCAGTAAGTCTGACATAAAATGTTTCTTGAGTAGAGGTAGTTTTGGTGAACTATTCTCAGTAAGTCTGACATAAAATGTTTCTTGGGTAGAGGTAGTTTTGGTGAACTATTCTCAGTAAGTCTGACATAAAATGTTTCTTGGGTAGAGGTAGTTTTGGTGAACTATTCTCAGTAAGTCTGACATAAAATGTTGCTTGGGTAAAGATAGTTTTGGTGAACTATTCTCAGTAAGACTGACATACGTACCCTAACAGGATTGCACATTTGCTAAAAGGATGACCTCTCTTAATGATGAGCCAATTAAGACCAGGAGATTCAAAAATGTACACAATGGCAGCTCGTTTGGAGGTAACGTAGACATCATGACAACCACCACCACTGGCAGCAGCAACAAGGTCAACACGCACAACAAAGCAGACTAGAATAAAGCAATTAAATAAACTAACATTTTGGTTGAGTAGTTTAGTATCATGGTTTGTTTGTTTGGGATCAAAAGAATCAATGTAGGTAATACAATGTCAGAGAAGAGTGTCTGTCTTGCCAAACGAAAACTTAGACTTGCCACGATTAACGATTAATAGATTGCTGAGTTTCTGGTGGTCAATCATAACGTAGTTATTTATAGCTTGTCATGCGCCATCTAACCACAGTCTAATGTAGATCTAAAGTGTACCATTATCTGACCCCAACCTAATGTAGATCTAAAGTGTACCATTATCTGACCCCAACCTAATGTAGATCTAAAGTGTACCATTATCTGACCCCAACCTAATGTAGACCTAAAGTAGGCCATTATCTGAAATTGTATGGAATTATCCTGTAGCTATTTTTATCAAATCCAGTGCATTTTCTTCAGATGGATCCATCAGGATTGTTGCGAAGTTAAGATTATGTGGATACGATTGTGTGGATAAGATATGTGTGGATAATATTGTGTGAATAAGATTATGTGGATAAGATTGTGTGGATAAGATTATGTGGATACTTTTATAAAGATAATATTATGCGCCTAAGACTATGTGACTCAGTGCCCGTGGTAGACATGCTGGCTAAGGACAGTGTTGCTCATATCACTAACCGGGACCGAAGTTGACGCAGTGAATAAGATCACAGAAACCATCAACTCATAGCTGGCTATTGTGTCATGGTCAGCGAACCATAGCTGAGCTGATTAGATTTTGCTTGAAAGTGGCTACCCTGGAAACATGCGGCATTCATGCAGTATGTCCACGAGAATAGGGATCGAAAAGGGACAGCAGAGTCGGTCCCACAATTGTCGTGCTGGTCGGGTGTATCCGACCGATGGGCGCAGCTTCGCATGTAATCTTAGACACAATAAAGCGAAACGCTTATCTCAGGACCAGCGACGAAGAGGAAGTAACTGACCATGACAACAGAAGGCAGTGTATGTCCATCGTATTGACAGCTAGCTGTAGGATGCTGACACCAGTGACATGAAATGGCAAGTTTCCTGATAGTTTGTACACTTTTAAACCATTCCAGTCACGAGCGGTCTGTCGTGTGGAGAGTCAAACAACTGTCTGCGTACACGTGCAGTGTCTGGGTCATTGTTCATCGTCTGCTCTACTACTCGCTGGCACTGGGCACAGTCATCTCACAGTCGGGTCCCTCCCTGAGGCCCGCTTCGCTTTACACAGCCACGCCCCTAATGTTCCTCGTGGCGTACAATCTAGTCGGGTGTGTCTTTGAAGCTGTCAGGACACAGGGCGAGTGGTTTACAACGTGTGCCAGAATACAGGTAACATTACTACACTTTCTATGTACACATCCTGATGTTTTTTTGTCATACCGTAATGGTTCACGTATTTTAGATCAGTCTTTTCATCTCAGGGAACCATAGAGAGACGTATAGGGTCACAGGCTATCCCTACAAAGACATTATGAGGCAGGGTTTCAATGAATCCCAACAGAGAAATGTGCAGGTCTGGTCTCAGTGGATCCGTTCAGAGAAATGTGCAGATCAGGTCTCAGGGGATCCGTACAGAGAAATGTGCAGATCAGGTCTATGTAAATCTCTACAGAGAAGTTATGAGGTCTATACCGGGGATGGGGGTCTGGAAGTAAGGGGTTCGCCTTTGGTGCTGGATGTCAGACTTATTTTGTTTGTAGCTCAACTGCATTGATCTTGTTCTACTGAATGATGTTTCAGAAGTTCCTCCTGCTTCCAGAGCTCGACAACGCTGTACATGTGAAAGATATGAATATCAAACCTCAGGAAGGCCACATCTCTCTTGAGCTGGATAGTGTCACCACTAAATGGGAAGGGGTAGGTATGGAATGTAAACAAGAAGAAGAAATGTGTGGTTGTGTGAGTAACTGACATTTTGAAAACATCTGAAGGGAAATATCAATGCTCTTTTGCATTGCTATCCTTTGCTTTATGAACGCCAGTATAGTTATGTATACGCATCTGCCATTAGAGCTACATTGCTTGTGCGTGTGTGCTATCAAACATTCTACAGTCGACATAGGGCAGTCTTCTGTAGTCAATAGAACATATGACAATATTTGTGTACTGGCAACAGTCGTGAACTTGGTGACTATCTCATACTGCTGAATTGTACTCGGGACTGTCTGGTACAGGTGACTAGTATTGATGACTGCCTGGTACTGGTGGCTGTCTAGTACTGGTGACTGTCTGGTACTGATGACTATCAAGTACTGGTGGCTGCATGGTACCGGTGATTAGTATTTCATGACTGCCTGGTAATGGTGACTATCTGGTACTGGTGACTGTCTGGTACTGGTGACTGTCTGGTACTGGTGACTGTCTGGTACTGGTACTGGTGGCTGTCTGGTACTGGTGGCTGTCTGGTACTGGTGGCTGTCAGGTACTGGTGACTGTATGGTACTGGTGACTGTCTGGTAACGGTGACTAGTATTGGTGACTGCCTGGTAATGGTTACTGTCTGGTACTGGTGGCTGTCTGGTACTGGTGACTGTCTGGTACTGGTGACTGTCTGGTACTGGTGACTGTCTGGTACTGATGACTGTCTGGTACTGGTGGCTGTCAGGTACTGGTGACTGTATGGTACTAGTGACTGTCTGGTAACGGTGACTAGTATTGGTGACTGCCTGGTAATGGTGGCTGTCTGGTACTGGAGGCTGTCTGGTACTGGTGGCTGTCTGGTACTGGTGACTGTCTGGTACTGGTGACTGTCTGGTACTGGTGACTGTCTGGTACTGATGACTGTCTGGTACTGGTGGCTGTCAGGTACTGGTGACTGTATGGTACTAGTGACTGTCTGGTAACGGTGACTAGTATTGGTGACTGCCTGGTAATGGTGGCTGTCTGGTACTGGTGACTGTCTGGTACTGGTGGCTGTCTGGTACTGGTGGCTGTCTTCTACTGGTGGCTGTCTGGTACTGGTGGCTGTCTGGTACTGATGACTGTCTGGTACTGGCGGCTGTCTGGTACTGGTGACTGTCTGGTACTGGTGGCTGTCAAGTACTGGTGACTGTCAGGTACTGGTGACTGTCTGGTACTGGTGGCTATCTGGCACTGGGGAATATTATTGATGACTGTGAGGTACTTGTGACTATCAGGTACTGGAGGCTGTCAGATACTGGTGAATGTCTGGTACTGGTCACTGTCTGGTACTGGGGAATAGTAATTATGCATGTCTGGTACTTGGGACTGTCTGAAACTGGTGACTGTCTGGTACTGTTGATTGTCTGGTACTGATGACAGCCTGGTACTGGTGTCGTGTACTAATGACTGTCTGGTAATGGTGGCTGTCTGGAACTGGTGGTTATCTGGGACTGCTGGCTGTCTGTACTGTTGGCTGTCTAGTACTGATGTCTGTCTGGTACCGGTTAATGTATTGTACAAATTAAAGTCTGGCACTGTTGATTGTCTGGTACTGGTGATTTACTGGTACTTGTGACATGTACTACTGACTGTCATGTACTGGTGTCTGAATTTTACTTGTGATTTTCAAATCCTTGTGACGTGTACTAGTGACTGTCTAGTACTGATGACTTTCTAATCCTGGTGACGTGCATTAATAAATGTCTGGTACTGGTGCCTTTCTAGTACTGGTGACGTGTAATAATGATTGTCTTGTGCTGGTCACTTTTTAGTGCTGGTGACGTGTATTAATCATTGTATGGTACTGGTGACTTTCAAGTACTGGCGACGTGTATTAATGATTGTCTGGTACTGGTGACGTGTCCTAATGACTATCTGGTGTTGGTGACCTTCTGGTACTAGTGACGTGTATTAATAAATGTCTGGTACTGGTGGATGTCTAGCACTGATGGATGTCTAGAACTGGTTACTGTCTGGTTATTTTGACTGTGGGGTACTGGTGACGTGCATTAATGACTGTCTAGTACTGGTAACGTGTACTAATGACTCTCTGTTACGGATGACGTGTAATAATGACTGTCTTGTACTGGTGACTGTCTAGCACTGATGACTGTCTAGTATTGATGACTGTCTAGCACTGATGACTGTCTAGTACTGATGACTGTCAAGTACAGATGACTGTCTGGTCCTGGTGAATGGGTGGTTTTTATTGCTGTTTGGTTCTGGTGGTTGTCTGGTAAAGGTGAATTTTACTAATTCCTTTCTTCCGCTTGTGTGCTTCTTGTACTGGTGACTTTCTTGTACTTGTGACGTGTACGAATGACTGTCTGGTATTTGTGGCTGTCTAGTACTGGTGACCGCCTGGTACTTGCTGGTGGTCATCTGGTACTGGTGACTTTAGTACTGGTGAATGTATGGTACGTGTGACCGTCTGGTACTGGTGGATGTCTGGTATGGGTTGTCGTCTGGTACTTGCGACTGTCGGATACAGGTGTCTGTCTTGTTCTGGTGACGTGTACTAATGAAATGGTACTGGTGACGTGGATTACTGACTTTATGGTGCTGATGACGTGTACTACTGACATTATGGTACTGGTGTCTGTCTGGTACTAGTGACTGTCTGGTACTGGTGACGTTCAGTCATGACTATCTGGTACTTGTGACGTGTGCTAATGACTGGCTGTACTGGTGACTGTCTTGTACTAGTGACTTTTAGTACTAATGTTTTGTACTGGTGACTCCCACACTCTTCCTGGTATATATAAACGATATTACAAAGAATATACCAAGAAGAGTCCATAGCTCAATGTTTGCAGACGATCTGGCTATGTGGACCTCTGAAAAGAATCTCACCATAGCAAGACACCGGATGCAGACGGCCCTAACATCGCTGGAAGAGTGGGCGAACTCATGGCTGGTCAAAATAAACGAGGAGAAAACCACATGCACAATATTCTCGCTTTCATTAAAACCCCAAAATACCAAATTAAGTCTAAATGGCAAATTCATGCAGCCAAACGACAACCCAACCTATCTGGGAGTCACATTTGATCGGCGCATGACATGGAAAAGTCAGATTGAGAGAAACCGAATGAGAGCCAGAGAAAGAATGGCAATCATGAGGTAACTTGCTGGCACAAGCTGGGGAGCAGACGAAGGCATACTAAAGAAACTGTACACTGGAAGAGTGAGACCAGTTCTCGAGTATGGCATTGCGGCATGGACAACATCAGCGAAGGCGAACTTCGATAAAGTTAGCAAACTTCAAAACCAAGCCATGAGAATTATAACAGGAGGCATGAAGTCAACGCCAATTGTAGAACTTGAAAAGATTACAAAACTGCAATCCATGACCGATAGAAGAGACTGCAGAGCCCAGCTGCAGTCAGAGAAACACCGAAGACTGATCGACCATCCAATGCACCAGAGACTAAACAATTTGGGAAATAGGAAACTAAAGCGGAGAAACTTTGCAGAAATAGACAAAGCAAAGAGGCACGAAGATCCCATAAACGCACTAACAACACCAAAACCCATCACTACTGTACGAAAACCTACCTGGAGGCAGCATATATTTCCAGAGGTGGTAGAAAATATACCAGGTATTGGAAACAAAAACTGCCAGACTGAAAAAGAAAGAAGAGATACTACCCTAAGCTTCATATCGAAAAGCTACCCAAGCATGGACTGGACCCATGCATACACCGACGGTTCTGTAACAAACACTACACAGAACGGAGGGGCAGGAGCATTCCTGAACCTACCAAATGGCAGACAAATAACACTGTCATTCGCTACTGGTAAGTACACAAGCAATTTCAGAGCGGAGGCAGAGGCACTGAGGGCGGCAGTGGAAGAAATGGTGACACAATGAAAATGAAAGCCATATAGTCCTGCTTACAGATGCTCTCGCCGTAGTCACAGCGCTAAAAAGCCAGAAAAACACTGAGCGTAATGACTTAAGAGCAGCACTCTGCAAACTGTGCCAGCAGTCCGCACCAAAAAGGGTAGTGGTACAGTGGGTCCCATCACACTGCAACATCCAAGGCAACGAGGAGGCAGACAGACTGGTAAAAGAAGGTGCAAGACTACCACAAACAGATACTAGTATGACGTACGAAGAGTCAAAACGGCTTATCAAAGCCAGATACATGACCAAATGGGAAACCGAACATACTGGTTACACCAAAAACGATGCCTATTACCAGTTGAACCGAAGAGAGCAGGTCGTTGTCTTCAGACTTCGCACTGGCCACAATAGACTGAGGTACCACCTATTCAACAAATTGAAGATAGGTGGTACCGACGAATGCCCGTGCGGTACTGGTAAAATGACCGCTGAACATCTGCTACAGAACTGCCCGACATACGAGGATCAGAGAGAGCAGATGTGGCCATCACCAGTGGAACTGCAAGACAAGCTCTATGGCAGTGGCGACAGCCTCAGGATGACCGCCGCTTTTTTCGAGAAAATAATGGTTACTGTCTGACTGCGTACGAAGAAGAAGAAGTACTGGTGACTATATGTTACACCTGCTCTGAGAGAAGGTGATCTCTGTGGACTCAGGTAGTAATACTCACTGGGTCGGAGCTAATTTTGTCCTGACTGTAGAAAAACCGAGTCCGTTTGTTCTCAACCCCAGCAGATCATCAAGAACTGGTCTCTTTGGTGTTCTCACTGAGTTTAGAACTTCAGTTTTGTTCTTGACCTTGACTCTGTCACTTGAAGTGATCAGATTTCTTGTTCGTTTCGCTAGACTTCGCCTACTGTTCCATTAGACAACAGTGTCTCTTGAGTCTCACAGTGTTTAATCTTTCTGCTAGTTTGCCAAAATCTCTCCCCCCTAGTTGTATTGGCCCTTTATGTACAGTTGTCCCTACCTGGGTGCCTAGTAAGCCGTCGAATCACGATTGTACCTGTAAAACGTGTCATTCTGACAAGTTCCTCGCCCCCCCCCTTTCTCTCTCTCTCTCTCTCTCTCTCTTTCTCTTGTAGCTAGTCAAAATTTGCTTTGTCAACGAAGACACGCTGTGTTTGACCGCAGTTTGTACTTTCTCCAGCTGAATTGAAATATCATATTTTATTCGCTAACTTCGGCTCTCCGAGAATCAGTTTCTAGGCCGGGTCTGTTCTCCGTGGTTCTGTTAAACAATCACAACGGATCGAGCAGCTATTAACATTTATAAAATGATGACACTGTTTTACCAGCAAAGTCACAGCACATCTGTTCTACAATGAAAATTCCCCACTTCTGTTGTACCTGGAAAATCACACCACTTCAGTTGTACCAGAATAGCACACCACTTCTGTTGTACAAGAAAATCACACTACGTCAAGAATGTATGAGCATTTATCAAACAAGGACACGGATGTAGTTTCTCTGGTCAAACAACAATAGGAACATCATATTTATTATTTGTGTTTTCGTGTTCATGAATAATTTAATGGCATCATGTATGTGTTGTTCGTCCATCTTAATCTAAAGTTGCCAGGGACCCAAAATTGGCCATAACTCTCTACAGACCGTTGCAGTTTACATTATCAAATACTTTAGAGAGTTCCAAATACGTTGTATAGAGAGAAACATGATGTTCTTGAGTGCTGGAATGGTGTCCGCTTTATAGATCTCTGCTGGGATGGTGTCCGCTTTATAGATATGTGCTGCGATAGTGTCAGCTTTGTATATCTGTGCTGGGATGGTGTCAGCTTTATAGATCTCCACTGGGATGGTGTCAGTGTTATCGATCTCTGCTGGGATGGTGTCAGCTTTATATATCTGTGCTGGGATGGTGTCAGCTTTTTAGATCTCCGCTTGTATGGTGTCAGTTTCATAGATCTCCGCTGGGATGGCGTCAGCTTTATAGATCTGTGCTGGGATGGTGTCAGCTTTATAGATCTCTGCTGGGATGGTGCCAGCTTTGTATATCTGTGCTGGGATGGTGTCAGCTTTGTATATCTGTGCTGGGATGGTGTCAGCTTTGTATATCTGTGCTGGGAGGGTGTCAGCTTTGTATATCTGTGCTGGGATGGTGCCAGCTTTGTATATCTGTGCTGGGATGGTGTCAGCTTTTTAGATCTCCGCTTGTATGGTGTCAGTTTCATAGATCTCCGCTGGGATGGCGTCAGCTTTATAGATCTGTGCTGGGATGGTGTCAGCTTTATAGATCTCTGCTGGGATGGTGCCAGCTTTGTATATCTGTGCTGGGATGGTGTCAGCTTTGTATATCTGTGCTGGGATGGTGTCAGCTTTGTATATCTGTGCTGGGAGGGTGTCAGCTTTGTATATCTGTGCTGGGATGGTGCCAGCTTTGTATATCTCTGCTGGGATGGTGTCAGCTTTGTATATCTCTGCTGGGATGGTGTCAGCTTTGTATATCTCTGCTGAATCACGACCCTAGTTGCCTGCTCGGTCGGAGGATCAGCCATGCTCTCATTCATTTCTATTTGTGGTAGATGATCAATGGCCTCTTCATTAACAGTAGAGGGTCTATTAAGGAGCTTAGCAAAAAGGTCGACCCATGTTACCAGTAGCTTATCTTTCTCAGTGGTTACAGAACTGTGATCTTCCCTTAAGAGCGGTGTCAGATCTGATATATACGGACCCTTGATGGCCTGCATAGCACTATACAAATTCCTCATATCATGCCTGCCAGCAAACGTCTGAATCTCATCAGCCTTCCGACTGAGACACGTGTCTTGCATATCATGGAGCTGTCGCTGTAAGTCGATCGATTGAGGATCGTTAGTGTATGCGCGGTTCGTGCGGTTCTTCTAGTCTAGCAGGGGCTGATATAGCTGACAGGCCCACGCTTCTCAGGAAATGAAAGAACCAAATAGTGGAGTTCTAAATCTCACAATTTTCAAGCCTGCACTGGGCTGAAGAGAGGTGAGATCAGCATCTAGTCATTTTGAATTTGATGACAATCTCAGAGATCCCGCATACATCCAATACGCAAACTACCTTCCCCAAGGCCAAGTCGCGGAAAGTAAAGATTACAAATAAAATAACGTACTAATGCTAACCTTCGGCTACCTGGCAGCAGATATATCATACCAGGTATTGTAGCCCCTGTGAGCCAAATACTTTATGCAAGTTCCTGTCAGGGCAAGATTGCTTTTATTTAGTTTCTTTTTATGATTTGAACATTGTCTGATAACTCATTTTTCTCTTTTGTTCGCAGAATACCTCAGATGTGAACACTTTGGAAAATATCACTCTCAGTGTTCAGCCAGGACAACTAATATCCGTCATAGGCCCGGTCGGAGCAGGAAAGGTGAATTAGCCACATTCGCATAGTAATATGTAATAAGCCATGTTTACCATGGCTCTGTATTAAGCCACTTTCACCATGGCTGTAATAAGCCACTTTCATCCTATTGTAGCACACGGAACGGGGTTTTACTCTCCTGGCTCCCTAAGGCCGCACAGCGACTATCCACTTTAGCAGTCTTACAATCTATCACAACTAACACATCAATGAACTAACTATTTCAAAACAACGACAAAAAACAAATTCTTTATTACTGTACGTTATAACTCTCTACCATACATAACTTCCTACACACTCCTATCTAATGGTTCATCATCATGTAGCATGTCCTTTGTAGAACGTCGCTCCCATCACAGTCTGTCTGAAAGAAACTCGTTCTCTTGCCAAAACTCCAGCCTCCGCCAGAGTCATACTCAGGCACTCCTGGATATCTTGGTGCCATCGTCTTCTTGGTCTACCCCTTCCTCTTTTGCCTGGCATCATACCTTCCATCACCGTTCTCTCAAGACCGTTGTGTCTCTTGATGTGACCAAAGTACTTGCATTTTCTAGCCAAAATGGAATTTATAAACCAGTTCTCCCCTATGCTTAACTCTTGCCGAATGTCTACATTTGTTCTTTTCTCTGTCCAGGGTATTCTGAGGATCTTTCTGTAACATTTTGACTCGAAGGATTCGATTCTTTGTCTAGAAGTTTTGGTAATCGTCCATTATTCGCAGCCATAAGCTGCCGCAGGAAAAACACTGGCTCTCAAGACTTTTACTTTTATCATTTTGTTGGTGCCCTGCCATAATTTCTTCAGGCTGTTCAGTCTCTGCATTGCCATAGCTAGTCTTCTTCTGATTTCTTTCGAGCAGTCTCCATTTTTGTCAATTCTGGAGCCCCGATATTCAAAATGTGTGACCTGATCTATTTCCTCCCCACCCACTGTAAATCTATGTTGACATTGTGTTTTGTCGGTGGTCATTATCTTTGTTTTATTTATGTTTATGAACAGGTTTTGATCTTTACTATGTCCATTAACGGCTGAAAGTAGCTGCTCTAGCCCTTCTGCACTTCTTGATAGTATCACTGTGTCATCTGCGTATCGTAACTCTGGAATCTCGTACCCCCCAATCGTAAATGGGTCGAAACTTTCAATGTTCGCATCTTCTCGAACATTTCTCATTATACATTCCACATATATGTTGTACAGATAAGGTGAGGATACATCCCTGTCGGACTCCCTTTTGTACTGCAAACCAATCTGATGTTTGCCCAGATACTCGGACAGCGGCTTGTTGATCTTGGTACAATGTTTCAATGAGATGGACTATATGCAAAGGAAACCCCATTTCCTTCATGATTCTCCACAGATTTTGATGTTTTACCGTGTCGAAGACCTTAGTGTAATCAATAAAACATGTGTACAGGTCTACATTAAACTCTCTACATTGTTCATAGATATTTCTTAAATTTAATATGTGGTTCCGGGTCCCTCTGTCTTTCCTAAAACCTGCCTGGACTACGTGAATTTCAGATTCAAACCTTTTCTCTATCCTTCTTAACAGGATTCGCAAGAGTATCTTGCTAGCGTGGCTGATCAGCGCGATAGTTCAGTAGTTCGTGCACAGCTTTTTGGGGGGAGGGGAATATAAATTGATTTCTTCCATGCTTCTGGCCACTCTGCACTGTGCCATATCTGTTTACACAGCTTGTGATAGACTCGAGCACATGCCTCTCCTCCTGCTTGTATTAGCTCTGCTGGGATAACATCGCATCCTGGGGACTTTCCCTTTTTCAGGCTTTTAATTGCAGAGCGTACTTCTTCCAATGTTGGTTCAGGTTCTTTCTCATCCTTTGGTAGGATTGTAACTGAGCGCTTTGTGCTGTCTCCATACATGGTTCTGCAGTACTCTCTCCATCTATTCAGTATGTCTTTGGTTTCTGTTAGTGTGTTATCCTCTTTGTCATTTATGACATGTGGAACCGGACGGAATTCCCTTGTCAGTGTTCTTATTGCTTTGAATGCATCCCTCTGTCTGCCTTGTTGCTGTAGGTTTTCTATATCCTTACACGTTTCTACTATGTATCTTCTTTTATCTTTTCTTATTTCTCTTCTAACTTTTCTTCCGCAGTTTTTATATGCTGTGTTGGTCCCCTTACTTCCCATTTGTTTTAATTGTTGCCTTTCTGCAATGAGTTTCTGTGTTTCCTCTGTTATATAGCTCTGTGTCTTGTGCAATATCTGTGGAATCATTTCTTTCGCTGCCGAGATCAAAATATCCCTTGCGTACGATGTCAACTCCTCAGATGTCATCTCTTCCTGTATAGCAAGCAACGCCTCACATTTGTTTTCTACTTTGATGTTGTATTCAGTAGGTATTGCTGATACATCGAAGCGTATTGGCTGGCAACCTTTGTTGATCCTACGTAGTCTTGTTTGGAAAACTGCAAACAGTAATTCATGGTTCGTATCGCAGTCTGCTCCTGACAGCGTTTTTATTGCCAGCACATTTGATCTCCATATTTGTTGTACTAGGATGTAAACTATTTGGTTTCTGCTGTTGCCATCAGGGGAGGTCCACGTGAATAATCTACGTGGATGTTGTTTGAAGAAGGTGTTGGCAATGGAGAGGTTGTTTTCCGTGCAGAATTCAACCAGTTTTTCTCCTCGCTCATTTCTATGTCCCAAACCGAAAGGTCCTCGAACATTTCTTTTATCTTCGGCTCTTTCCTCTCCGACTTTCGCATTGAAATCGCCAATGATGATCAAGATGTCCCTTTTTTCAACTTTTTCCATCGCTTCTTGCAAGGTGTTATAGAAATCATCCATTTCGCAATCGTCTGCTGCTGATGTTGGTGCATACACTTGAATTATTGTTAAATTTCTAGTCTTTTTCTTTATTCTGATTACAATTATTCGGTCGTTGACTGGATTGTAACCGAGTAGTGAAGGTGCCGTCTTTTTTGGCATAATAAAGCCGACCCCGCTTTTTCCGCCCTTGTCCATCCCAGAGTATAGAAATGTTTCTCCTGAGGAGCTGGTACAGTGCCCTTGACCGGCCCATCTGTGCTCAGAGACTCCAAGAATCTATAGCTTGGTTCTCTTCATTTCTCTTAAGATCATGAACAACTTGCCCAAGTATAGGCTCCTAACGTTCCAGGTGCCTATTCTTAGTTTTGTTTTTAGTCCCATTTCAGAGTTGTCCAATGTAATACAGTCAGGTTTTAAGCCGTCATCTCTATTACTAGTACTGACTCTGAAATTGGTCTCTTCCCCAGTTGGCGTCGATGATCTGCCTGGCCTGAGGGCCTCACCATCAGATCTTTGAGTTTCGTTTTTCTCGACTGTCAAATCTAATGGTTATCTAACTTAAATCACTCACTATCGCTAAACCTAAAACTATTGTCCACAGTCTACTTTCCGTACTTGACCTGCTGTAACGTGAATCCAAATTATGGCGTATTGACGCTGATGGTTAATTCGTGGTTTAAACCCAACCCAGGTAAAACGTCCTTGGCTCAATTCCTCAGCGACAACTGTCGATCTGCGTGGTGGATGTCAAAAGACTAGGCTACTGCTGTGAATCTGCGATGACTACAAACTTGGAAAGACAGCCGCGTGTTAAACTGCAGTTTGTTTTGACCACGCATGTTAAACAAAGACCGGCAGACCCACGTGGTAACCTGACGCGGGTCGACAGACGTGTCAAATGGTAACGTTTTCTCTCAGCCGATCTAGATCTAGGAAGCCGTTCTCTCCTATAGAGGGTAGCTAACACCGATCTAGACTGCTTCTGTGAGATTACTGTGATGACTATTAACTTGAAAGGTCGCCCACGTGTCTGACACTGGTTAAACTTTAACCGCATGAAATTATATCTAATCACAAAGGAATACTTGACTTCTGCAAACTGGAACTCCGTCAATGCGACGTTCACTCTTCTCTGACTGAATAGACTCTCAAAGTGAATCCTTCTCTGAATCGTCTTTCTGAAAATGCTCCTCTTCAATTGTGTCTTTGGAAATGCGTCGTTTACTCTCAAAATTTATCATGAAATGTGTTGTCTCTGAATCGTCTCTGAATATATGTCCTCTCTCTGGATCGTCTGAATGAATGTCTCTCTCTCTCTCTCTGTCTCTCTCTCTCTCTCTCTCTCTCTCTCTCTCTCTCTCTCTCTCTCTCTGAATCGCTCTGAAAATGTCTCGTAATGTGTCTCTCTGAATCGCTCTCGAAATGTGTCGGGCTTTTTTTTCTTTTTTTTTTTGCTTAGATGTTTGCCTCACTAGTTTCTACTGGCGGAGGCGCGCCATTTTCCACCCCAGACCGTAGTCCATTGGGCGATATCAGGACGCATAAACCAGTGCTTGGATGAATGTGTGCTTCTGTATGTATCTATGCTAGGTTTGTGCGTCCTCAGAAGCTAGCCCAACCAAAGTGCAATAGAAGGGCCTCACCATGAGGGCGCGTGTGAAAGTTGTGCAAAAGTGTGACTGTAGGACAGAGTCAAATGAAACAGAGTGAGGTAAGAAGAGAGAGAAGGGGAAGAGTGGCCCCCAGAGTGAGATCCCGGGCTCCCGGCTCGCCTGGACTTGTATAGTCCTTTGGACTATTTCCTCTGCCGGTTCTTTATTTAAAATGGCGCCCTGAGCGCCGATATTAATCCGCGGCACTGATATTACTGACTAGAGTTGTCAGGTCATGTAGAAAGTCCACCTCTAAATTAATATGATTCCGGTTTCGACGTAATTCTAGACAAAACAATATGTCAATAGGGAGACAAGATTTGTCTGCCAAGACTAAATCTTTCACAAAATATCTGCAATAAACCACTTTCTCCGTGTCTCTGTAATAAGCCACTTTCACTGTGTCTCTGTAATAAGCCACTTTTACCATATATCTGTAATAAACCACGTTCTCAGTGTCTCTGCAATAAGCCAATTTCACCATATATCTGTAATAAACCACTTTCACCATGTCTCTGTAATGAGCAATGTTTACTGTGTCTGTGTAACAAGCCATGTTGTATGTGTTTCTCTAACAAGTCATGTTGTATGTGTCTCTGGTCGTGGTCTTCAGACTTCGCACTGGCCACAATAGACTGAGGTACCACCTATTCAACAAATTGAAGATAAGGTGTACCGACGAATGCCCGTGTGGTACCGGGAAAATGACCGCTGAACATTTGCTGCAAAACTGCCCGACATACGAGGATCAGAGAGAGCAGATGTGGCCATCACCAGTGGCAACACTAGACAAGCTCTATGGCAGTGTCGACAGCCTCAGGATGACCGCTGCTTTTTTTCGAAAAAATAAAGGTTGATGTCTGACTGCGTACGATGAAGAAGAAGAAGAAGTATGTGTCTCTATAATAAGTCATGTTTACTGGGTCTCTGTAATAAGCCATGTTTACCGTGTCTCTGAAATAAGCCCTGTTTACTGGGTCTCTGTAATAAGCCATGTTTACTGTGTCTCTGTAAAAAGCTATGTTGCATGTGTCTCTATAATAAGCCATGTTTACCGTGCCTCTGCAATAAGCCATGTTTACTGTGTCTCTGTAATAAGCCATGTTTACTGTGTCTATATATTAAGCCATATTTACTGTGTCTCTGAAATAAGCCATGTTTACCGTGCCTCTGTAATAAGCCATGTTTACTGTGTCTCTGTAATAAGTCATGTTTACTGTGTATCTAAAATAAGCCATGTTTACCGTGCCTCTGTAATAAGCCTTGTTTACTGTGCCTCTGTAATAAGCCATGTTTTCTGTGTCTCTGTAATAAGCCATGTTTACTGTGTCTCTGTAATAAGCCATGTTTAATGTGTCTATATATTAAGCCATGTTTACCGTGCCTGTGTAATAAGCCATGTTTACTGTGTCTCTGTAATACGCCATGTTTACCGTGTCTCCGTAATAAGCCATGTTTACTGTGTCTCTGCAATACGCCATGTTTACCGTGTCTCCGTAATAAGCCATGTTTACTGTGTCTCTGTAATACGCCATGTTTATTGTGTAATAAGCCGTTTACTATGTCTCCTCTAGCGTGACTTCCTGTGCATTTGTATTTATTTAGATAAGGCTAACGCATAGTCAGACAAAACACACTGATTAGACAATGTTAGCCAGGGTCAGAAGAAATATACTGGCCATGACCCTCACCTGACCTCCTCGTTGGTCGTCCTGGAAACGGGCTGTTGTTGAGGACAAGTCTGGCAACAAGGCGAGGTTCGACGTGATCGTCGAAATAGTGAGCGACACACAGATCAGGTCAAGCATAGCACAACCGCGTGGCAGGACCCCGGCCCACCTTCATCAGCAAGCTCAGGACGTGAAGAAAGCTATAACAAACCACCACAGACCGTCCTTTTCAGGGCGCACAAAAGAATAACCTACTCATATTTGGCATTCACAAACAACAACCCACACTGTTTGTGCGTGGTCGTGTGTGTGGGTGTGGTCGTGGTCGTGTGTGTGGTCGTGGGTTTGGGTATGGGTGTGGTCGTGGGTGTGTGTGTAGGTTTGTGTGTGGTCGTGGGTGTGTGTGTGCGTGTGGTCGTAGGTGTGGTCGAGGGTGTGGTCGTGAGTGTGTGTGTGCGTGTGGTCGTAGGTGTGGTCGAGGGTGTGTGTGTGGTCGTGAGTGATGTCGTGTGTGTGGTCATGGGTGTGGTTGTGGGTGTGGTCGTTGGTGTGGGTGTGGTCGTGTGTGTGGTTGTGTGTGTGGTCGTGGTCGACTCGGAGTGTGTGTGTGGTCGTGGGTGTGGTCGTGTGTGTTGTCGTGGGTGTGGGTGTGTGTGTGGTCGTGGGTGTGTGTGTGGTCGTGGGTGTGGTCGTGAGTGTGGGTGTGGTCGTGTGTGTTGTCATGGTTGTGGTCGTGTGTGTTGTCATTGTTGTGGTCGTGTGTGTGGTCGTGGGTGTGGGTGTGTGTGTGGTCGTGGGTGTAGTCGTGGGTGTGGTCGTGTGTGTGATCGTGGGTGTGGGTGTGGTCGTGGGTGTGTGTTGTCGTGGGTGTGAGTGTGTATTGTCGTGGGTGTGGTCGTGGGTGTGGTCGTGTGTGTAATCGTGGGTGTGGGTGTGGGTGTGTGTTATCGTGGGTGTTGTCGTGGGTGTGGGTGTTTGTGTGGGAGTGGGTGTTGTCGCGTGTGTGTGTGTGTCGTCGTGGGTGTGGTTGTGGTCGTTGGTGTGGTTGTGGTCGTGGGTGTGGATGTGGGTGTGTTTGTGGTTGTGGGTGTGGTTGTGGGTGTGGTCGAGGGTGTGGGTGTGTGTTTTTTCGTGGGTGTGGTCGTTGTTGTTTATTGTTTGTACCTGTGCTGTTTCATGTGTGTAGTTGTGCCTGTGTTGTTTCATGTGTGTAGCTGTACCTGTGTTGTTTCATGTGTGTAGCTGTGCCTGTGTTGTTTCATGTGTGTAGTTGTGCCTGTGTTGTTTCTTGTGTGTAGCTGTGCCTGTGTTGTTTCATGTGTGTAGCTGTGCCTGTGTTGTTTTATGTGTGTAGCTGTGCCTGTGTTGTTTCATGTGTGTAGCTGTGCCTGTGTTGTTTCATGTTTAGTTGTGCCTGTGTTGTTTCATGTGTGTAGTTGTGCCTGTGTTGTTTCATGCGTGTAGTTGTGCCTGTGTTGTTTCATGTGCGTTGCTGTGCCTGTGTTGTTTCATGTGTGTAGTTGTGCATGTGCTGTTTCATGTGTGTATGTTTAATACTGTAAGCTACTGCTGACAAACATAATGCCAAATATGATTGAGCGGAAAGGAAGTTCTAAGTCAGTTCTAAATTCCATACATCATCGAAGAAATAGTTTGACCATGTACAAGTGACAAGTGACAAATGACAAATGGCATCTGTCAGTGTAGCAGACCAGTGTCATAAATCTATCCCAATCTAAATGATCTTGCATTAACAGAAGTACGATGCGGGCTTGTTATGGTACACATAGTTTATGTTGGTACCAGTACTAGATGTTTGCTCCCTCATTGTACAGTGTTTTACTATTTATTATCCCTCATCTGTACTTCTTCGATGCTCACTCTCAAATAATTGCTTTTCTTTCATTCATAGACTTGATAGGTGTGAAATCCATCGCCTCTATCAGCCATGGTTTCTAGATTTGTTTTTTTCCGCATTTATCTTATTGTTGCTGATATCATAACTCCTGTAATAATTCTTTCTCATCCGTTTTGAAATTTGGCGATTTTTTTTCTCACGCTGTTGCTCAGCCCACCGTCCATGTTGAAAAGCTGCTTTAACATTTCCTGCGTAGAAAGGTGGCCTGCCTCCAGGAGGTTTCTTTGTTAGAGCCATTGGATATGTTGGTCTTTGGTGACACGAGCCATTGGCTGTGTAGGTCTTTGTTTACATCAGCAATTGGTTGTGTAGGTCTTTGGTGACATGAGCCATTGGTTGTGTAAGTCGTTTGTGACATGAGCTATTGGTTGTGTAGGTCTTTGGTGACATGAGCCATTGGCTGTGTAGATCTTTGGTGACATGAGCCATTGGTTGTCTAGGTCTTTGGTGACATTTTTCAATTCAATTTTTCAATGTCAGTCCGTTGCTTGTCCTAAATCTGCTTGGTTCTTTACTTCTTGAAGTCCATGTCCATTAAATGTCAGTGTAATTTTGTTTGATTGTTGATGAGGAGCCTGTTCACTGTGCTCACTGATCCAATATTTGTAGAGTTTTCTCCATTCTGCAATTTGCCGTTTCGATGTTTTCTCAGCTACCCATGCGAAGCTAAATCTCCAGCAAAGAGTGAGCGGTGGGCTCGCTGTAGTATCCTCCATACTGTGGACAGGAACAGTGCAGGTGATGAAATAGAGACCTGGAGCCCTCTTTATTTCAGTATCATACTATGGCTTATGTGACCCTGTTCCGTGAATTTAGTGTATCTTTTTTAGTGGAAGTGAGTTAACACTTTGTACTTGCACCCACAGACGTCATGTTTGAGTAGATAATTTCTTGATCCAAACTCTCCCTACATTTTCTATCCAAACTCTCCCTACATTTTCTATCCAAACTCTCCCTACATTTTCTATCCAAACTCTCCCTTAATTTTCAATACCAAATCTCACTACTTTCTTCATCTCTACTCTCACTACTTTCTTCATCTCTACTCTCACTACTTTCTTTATCTCCACTCTCACTACTTTCTTTATCCCCACTCTCCCTACTTTCTTTATCCCCACTCTCTCTACATTCTTTATCGTCACTCTCCCTACATTCTTTATCCCCACTCTCTCTACATTTTGTATCCTCACTCTCCCTACATACTTTATCCCACTCTCCCTACATACTTTATCCCACTCTCCCTACATTCTTTGTCCCACTCTCCCTACATTCTTTGTCCCACTCTCCCTACATACTTTGTCCCACTCTCCCTACATACTTTATCCCACTCTCCCTACATTCTTTGTCCCACTCTCCCTACATACTTTATCCCACTCTCCCTACATACTTTGTCCCACTCTCCCTACATTCTTTGTCCCACTCTCCCTACATTCTTTGTCCCACTCTCCCTACATTCTTTGTCCCACTCTCCCTACATACTTTATCCCACTCTCCCTACATACTTTGTCCCACTCTCCCTACATTCTTTGTCCCACTCTCCCTACATTCTTTGTCCCACTCTCCCTATATTCTTTGTCCCACTCTCCCTACATTCTTTATCCCTACTTTCTCTATCTCCACTTTCCCCCAAGCTAACGAGTTTTATCTTCTCGAAGCAACCATCTGGTTTTAGGGCACAACATGCTAATCAGTATTACATTCTTCTGTTGAGTGTGTGCCACGAGAAGGCCAGGAGCTGCCCACTGCTAGATTCAGCATTCAAAAGCCAGCTGTCCTGATTGTACTCATGTCAACAATTGTCATGGTTACAACATGTTTATGTTTCTGCCAGAACTGAAATGTGCTCATATTTTCTTTCTTGTCATTAGTCGTCTTTACTGATGACTGTCCTTGGTGAGCTACCTGCTCGATCAGGTGAGGTCAAGGTGAGAGGTAAACTGGCTTATGTGTCACAGCAGCCTTGGGTTTTCTGTGGTAGCGTGCGCCAGAACATTCTGCTTGGAGATGTGTTTGACAAGGTCAAGTATGAAATGGTCATCAAGGTCAGCGCTCTAAAACGGGTAGGTACTGACGCTTTTCGTTATTTTCGTGCAGTAATAGTTCATGGGACATTTAGTCCAGTAATAGTTCATGTGAGATTTAGTCTAGTAATAGTTCATGGGAGATTTAGTCTAGTAATATTTCATGGGAGATTTAGTCCAGTAATATTTCATGGGAGATTTAGTCTAGTAATAGTTCATGGGAGATTTATTCCAGTAATATTTCATGGGAGATTTAGTTCAGTAATATTTCATGGGAGATTTAGTCCAGTAATATTTCATGTGAGATTTAGTCCAGTAATATTTTATGCGCGAATTTTTAGTCCAGTAATATTTCATATAAAATTGTTTTAGTCTAGTGTTATTTCATGTGAGATTTTTTTTCATTTTGAACTACTATGTTTTCCCCATGAGAATTTCATTTTACCAAGACTCTGCTATACGATATTTTTTTGGTTCAGTATGTTGTTATTTGAAACTATATTAATTCAGAACTGTGATATTTGATACAATTTTACCTCATTATTTAAATGTTCAATACTAGATTAATTCAGTACTGTTATATTCAATGCTACATTAGTACAGTACTTTGATATTTGATAATGATTTAATTCATTATTTTGAAATTTCATACTATTTTACTTCAGGATTTTGAGATGCTGCCTCAGGGAGATGCTACTCAGATTGGGGACAGAGGCGTCAAGTTGAGCGGAGGCCAGCGGGCACGAGTTTCCCTCGCTCGAGCTCTGTACATGGATGCTGACATTTACTTATTGGATGACCCGTTGAGTGCTGTTGACAGTGCAGTAGGAAGGCACATATTTGACAAGTCAGCGACACTTATTTCCTGGTCCATAATCTTTGTTGACATGACATATTTGACAAGTCAGCGACACTTATTTCCTGGTCCATAATCTTTGTTGACATGACATATTTGACAAGTCAGCGACACTTATGTCCTGGTCCATAATCTTTGTTGACATGACATATTTGACAAGTCAGCGACACTTATTTCCTGGTCCATAATCTTTGTTGACATGACATATTTGACAAGTCAGCGACACTTATTTCCTGGTCCATAATCTTTGTTGACATGACATATTTGACAAGTCAGCGACACTTATTTCCTGGTCCATAATCTTTGTCGACATGTCATATTTGACAAGTCAGCGATACTAATTTCCTGGTCCATAATCTTTGTCGACATGACATATTTGACAAGTCAATATGTTTTCAACTTGAAGAATGCTAACTTGACATTAAGAAGAGAAACATTTGACAAGCCTGCCTGGAGTTGTGTTTACTTGGCTACAGTGTAGTCCATTTGTTCACATCAAAGGGGAAGGAAGGTGGGGGTGGGTGTCTATGGGGCACGATATAAGTTTGAGTCGACAGTGGTAATAAGGTAAAATTACTGTAACATAAAACATTAATGGAACATAGAACATTATTGGAATATAGAACATTACTTGAACATAGTGACAGCATTACTGGAACATGGTGCTAACATTACTGGAACATGGTGCTAACATTACTGGAACATAGTGCTAACATTACTGGGACACGGTGCTAACATTACTGGAACATGGTGCTAACATTACTGGAACATGGTGCTAACATTACTGGAACATGGTGCTAACATTACTGGAACATAGTGCTAACATTACTGGGACACGGTGCTAACATTACTGGAACATGGTGCTAACATTACTGGAACATGGTGCTAACATTACTGGAACATGGTGCTAACATTACTGGAACATAGTGCTAACATTACTGGGACACGGTGCTAACCAAATGCTGACCATTATGACTTTGAAGAGAGTGAACAATAGATGTGATCAACAATATCTAACTATCTATCTATCTATCTATCTATATATATATATATATATATATATATATATCTAACTATATATTTGTTTATCTATCTATCTATCTATCTATTTATCTATCTATCTACAGTCCACTTTTGTCGTTAGACGTCGTGGGGAGGTGTGACCTCCTTTGTTTAATATTTTTTGTTTTTTGACTAGTGACTTCCAGGTCAATCCCAACATATGTTAGCCCCTGGAATATACGATCGCCTATTTTTCATACTGTTGGGGGTAGACCCTCAGCCTGTCAGGCGCCATCTAAGCAGCTTCGCTAACCACATAATCAAGACCTGATAGTATAGCCTCACAGTCCCCTTTATGCAACATATTCTCTGTTGGGAGAAAATCCTTAGAATAATTTTAGTCGATTTTTAACTTGAATTTTGCACTAGCATCGGCCGTTAGGCGTACTCTTGTCGATTTCCAACTGCTAAGATATTTGTAACATGCGCGCCACTGCACTTGTGTGCCTGATCTCACTACTCAGGGATCAGAGAAAATATTTATCGGATGATCCACGCGAAAAAATCTATGTCACCACCGTGATTTGAACCCGCGACCTCCAGCACCCGAGACGAACATCTTACCTCGAGACCGCTAGGTCCCCATCATTTCATCTCCAAGAAATTTGCATTCAAATATCTCAGCGGGACATTCAGAAATAAGAAATAGAGTAGAGCAATCTTATGTTTTAAAGGCAGCTAGTCGTAATACATCAAATCAGCTTCATATGTTTTACAAATAACTCGACCAAATAAATCAAGCCATCTTCCTGTTTTTTTAAGAGTAACTAGACGGTAACTACAAGAATAACTCAACTTAACTTAACATCTTTATTCTGGGTTAGAAGACTCTGTAAAGTTTGTATACAACCCGTTCCATTTACATTATCTTGCTCTAAAAATATGAGCATTCAATCTATTCTTAAGATCATTATTTGTCCCTGCCTCCACTACTTCCTGTGGCTATGCTTTCAGGCATTCACCACTCCCTGACTAAAAACATATTTCCTAATATCTAGTCTGGACCTTACTTTAATTAATTTGTAACTATGCTCTCTTGTTCTTGTAGGCAGCTGTATTTTGAAGATAAAAAATTGTTATATTCTAATTTATCCTTTCCTTTGATAAACTAATAAACCTGTATTAAGTCACCTCGAATTGGTGTCTTTTCTAGACACTGTAGGCTGGTTTTTCTGAGTCTTTCCCCATAACTGTAATTCTGGAATCCCACTTTCAACTTTGTCGCAATTCTTTGTATCATTACCAACATGTTTATATGTCCTCTACGATAAAGCTTTGTATCATTACCAACATGTTTATGTGTCCTCTACGATAAAGCTTTGTATCATTACCAACATGTTTATATGTCCTCTACGATAAAGCTTTGTATCATTACCAACATGTTTATATGTCCTCTACGATAAAGCTTTGTATCATTACCAACATGTTTATATGTCCTCTACGATAAAGCTTTGTATCATTACCAACATGTTTATATGTCCTCTACGATAAAGACTGCACACCTGTATGGCAGGATGAGGCTGTGCGCTTTTGGCTCACTAACTGATGCCTCTCCTTGACCCTCCACTACCACACTCCTCAATCTATCACTTCAACTAACACTCACTTCAACTAACACTCACTTCAACTAACACTCACTTCAACTATCACTTCAACTAACACTCACTTCAACTAACACTCACTTCAACTAACACTCACTTCAACTAACACTTCAACTAACACTCACTTCAACTATCACTTCAACTAACACTCACTTCAACTAACACTCACTTCAACTAACACTCACTTCAACTAACACTTCAACTAACACTCACTTCAACTATCACTTCAACTAACACTCACTTCAACTAACACTCACTTCAACTAACACTCACTTCAACTAACACTTCAACTAACACTCACTTCAACTATCACTTCAACTAACACTCACTTCAACTAACACTCACTTCAACTAACACTCACTTCAACTAACACTTCAACTAACACTCACTTCAACTATCACTTCAACTAACACTTCAACTAACACTCACTTCAACTAACACTCACTTCAACTAACACTCACTTCAACTAACACTCACTTCAACTATCACTTCAACTAACACTCACTTCAACTAACACTCACTTCAACTAACACTCACTTCAACTAACACTTCAACTAACACTCACTTCAACTATCACTTCAACTAACACTTCAACTAACACTCACTTCAACTAACACTCACTTCAACTAACACTTCAACTAACACTCACTTCAACTATCACTTCAACTATCACTTCAACTAACACTCACTTCAACTAACACTCACTTCAACTAACACTCACGTCAACTAACACTTCAACTAACACTCACTTCAACTATCACTTCAACTAACACTCACTTCAACTAACACTCACTTCAACTAACACTCACTTCAACTAACACTTCAACTAACACTCACTTCAACTAACACTCACTTCAACTAACACTCACTTCAACTAACACTTCAACTAACACTCACTTCAACTATCACTTCAACTAACACTCACTTCAACTAACACTCACTTCAACTAACACTTCAACTAACACTCACTTCAACTAACACTCACTTCAACTAACACTCACTTCAACTAACACTCACTTCAACTAACACTCACTTCAACTAACACTCACTTCAACTAACACTCACTTCAATAAACTAAAGACACTTTCCAAAGAATAATAACATTCTTTATTTCTTTGCGTTACAATGTCTCTTCACTCTTCTATCACACACTAATACTTTTTGGCTTTATCATTTATTTTTTTTGCGTTTGAGCTTCCATTATTTATCTTTTCCCCAAGGTGGTGTGCGCTGCACTATGTTTTAATATTGAGCCTATTGGCCCAGTGCATCCAACTTCCTCATTCATTTTATGTAAGGGTCTGTTTTCATCTAAATTTTCTAAGTGTACTTCCCCAGGGTAACGGCCGGTGCTGTGTTGGGGATCGAACCCAGCACCTTCGGATTGTGAGCGAAGTCACTTAACCACTAGCCCACGTAATTTATAATTTTTTAAACTCTAACTATGGCGAAACCTAAAGCCACCAATCTACTCTATGAACTTAACCTGCTGTAAATATTTAGGTATATTTATTTATATGACTAATCGTTCGTATATTGACACTAATGGTCGATTCGTTGAAGTCTAACTCAGGTGGTCGTCCTTGGCTCTGTTCTGTTCGCTATCTATCGATCAACGTGGTTCTTGTAGAATGACTGCACTCTCAGACAGCGTAGTGGCTGTCAAGGCCTAAGATGGCTATTTTATGGTTTATCCACAAAACATGGGCCGAAGGACAGTTGCCATCAAAATGGCTGTCAGCAACTATGAAACCCAGACTGAAGAAAGGGAAACAACCAGGAACTATCAAACCCAGACTGAAGAAAGGGGAACAACCAGGAACTATGAAACCCAGACTGAAGAAAGGGAAACAACCAGGAACTATGAAACCCAGACTGAAAAAAGGGAAACAACCAGGAACTATGAAACCCAGACTGAAGAAAGGGAAACAACCAGGAACATCAAACCCAGACTGGAGAAAGGGAAACAACCAGGAACACTTGGAAGCTATAGACTTGTGTCGCTCACCTCACGTTTAGGTAAAGTGGTTGAAAGAATGGTAAACAACAGACTATATTGGTGGCTGGACAGCAAAAACCTCAGTGTTAGAAACCAGGCAGGCTTCAGGCATGGACACAGCACGGATGATCTCCTCTTTAGGTTTAAACAACATGTGATGGATGGATTCCAAGATGGAAAAAGACTTGGGCGAATTATTGCCAATGGATTTGGTATTTTTTAGAAAATGCAGGAAGCAGCAGACCCTTACATGAAATGCATGCCGAAGTCGGATGTACTGGACCAACGGGCACAACATAAAAACCGCAGTACAACGCACACCACCTTTGGGAACAGAGAAATAAGGCGAACGCCAAAACAAAACAAAAAATTGAATGCCATTGGGTTGCCAAGAGCAGGCTTGCTCAACATCTATTGGATAACAACAACAACAACGAAACCTATATTTACCTTTTTGCTATGAACTTAGGATGGCACCGCAAAAATGTTCAGCGGCAGTCTGTCCAAATTTAGTTAGTTTAGTCTGTCCTTGGCTCTAGACTACTGTTCACTGGTCCCTCTCGCGTCGCTAACTGACTGTATTTCCGGTTCGCTTCAGTTTTTGAAACCCCAGGATATTATTTTCTTGCGCTGGCACTATTTTCAATATGGCGTTGTTTCCCTCGTTCCGATTGGTTTCTCCGTACTTACTCCCTGTTTCCTGTCTTTCGATTTGGTGCTTCCTAGATTATTCCGCGCATGCTCAGCGGCGTTTGCTGGCGTTGTGTGTGGTCAGGTTCTAGAGAAATTCACGTCCCTATTTATTTTCGTCATTTTAAAAACATAATTAAACTTGCGGAGTACATTTGGCTAAACTAGGAAACTGACTAGCCTGAGGCACGATTTGTATTTAAAGACTAAATCTGTGACATGCACACAATACTCCAATCTAGGTCTAACTAATGCTTTATACCAACCATTTCTTTGCTCATATGTTTAATATTTCTTTATATCATGCTTAAAATTGCATTTGCCTTTTTCACTGCAGCCTGGACTTGTTCCCTCGCTTTACCTGTATGCTCTACTAAAACCCCTATGTATCTTTCCTTTTCTATCAATTTAATAATGTTCTCGCCAAAAAAAAGCAAAATCCCTATGTTTTAAGGGTTACTAGAAGAATAAATCTAGCCAGCTCTCGACGCACCCCACATTTATTTTAAAATATTTCAAGAACTGCTTTCTCCCTTGTTGAATCCCACACAGTTATAATGCTTTTAATGTTGCTTGCAGGTGCATATTGAATTATCTGAAGAACAAGGCCAGAGTTCTGGTTACTCATCAAGTGCAGTTCCTGCCTGGAACAGATACCATCTATATTCTGAAAGATGTGAGTATTCCGTAACTAGCAGAGGCAACCAAAACTTATAAATCCAGAGACCTAAACTTACAAATTATAGATAACAACAATTATAAATTATAAATTTCTCTTGTGTAATAACACATAAAGGGCAAACATAATTATAAACAGGTATGATCAGATAGTGCACTGAGATGAACGAAACCTACTGAACAAACCGATTAGCATCCACGAAGAACATCGAACACCAACAATAATGGACTAGCGAGTCGTAGAAGAATGGAAGAATACATCAATGGAGGATGTCGATATATTAGGGCGACAATTGGGACGTATCTGAGAAAACGTCAGATCGTATCTCTAGAATCGGATGATGATCACACACGTAACAGACCTCACTGTTTGCCCTGGTCGTTATTCTAACTTAGAACATTCTCACACTCATCCACATCATTCATGACCATACTCAGTAAATTACGTATCACACAGCAGGTGGCATATTTATTATATAATACTCATACCAGAAAAATGAGTAGTGAAATTACAAACACAATACAATACATATCATCTTAGCTAAGTATTCTATTATTATATATATGTTAATATTCATATTAACTACAGCGGAAATTTTAAGCATTAGCTCGTGATGGAATTCCTAACTATCTAAACCCAGTTCTATTGCCTTGCAATTACATCACACACACATCGCCTTAACTGCGTCCTCAACACACGGGTCACTCATGCCTAATGGTCACTCATGCCTAACGGCCACTCATGCCTAACGGCCACTCATGCCTAATGGGTCACTCATGCCTAACGGTCACTCATGCCTAACGGCCACTCATGCCTAACGGGTCACTCATGCCTAACGGTCACTCATGCCTAACGGTCACTCATGCCTAACGGCCACTCATGCCTAACGGGCTACTTGTGCCTAACGGATTATTATTATTATTATATATTTACCTTTTTTTTTCAATAAGTAGAGACCTCTCATATTTCCGCTCTCTTTTTCCTTTTCTTTTGCCCGCTGTGCCAACTGGTCAATATATGTCCGGTTACTTTTCATTAAACATGCCCTTTACCTTTTTGTCTGTAACAGCATTATTTATCTGTGCTTCTGCTTCGACAATTGTTGAAAACAACTTTCTTCTCTTACTTTTCTTTATTTCATTTAATGACTCTTTTGAGATCAATTTCTTTTCGTTAGGTTTTCTTGAATCCTACAGTTTCTTCACATGTCTTATTCCCCATCTCTTTAGCCTGCTTCCATATGCCACTAATGTCCATCTCCTCGTACTAATACAGCTCTTCATATCTGTTATCAAGTTGTATGCTATATTCTGCCTTTCTTCTTGGTCTTGTAAGGGGTCTACGTTATTTCTCGTTCTCTGTCCGCCTTGATTTGGGTGCTTTTTTTTAGGGTGAGCTGCAAAAATCCCCAGCAACATGGGGTGATCTGAATCAATGTCGGCACCTCGCTTTACTCGTACACCTTGTAGTGTACTTCTGAACGCTTGACTGACACAGATGTGGTCAATCTGATTTTCGTTACGTGGTCTAGGGATATCCGTGTGCTCTTATTTACCTTCATGTTTGTAAACATGTTTCTCCAATTATCATTTTGGGTAGCCCACATAGCTCTGTAAACATTTCTCCGTTTTCGTTCATCTGTCCCATTCCTTGTCTTCCCATAATAATCTGTACCATTCCTTGTCTTCCCATAATAATCTGTCCCATTCCTTGTCTTCCCATTATCTGTACCATTCCTTGTCTTCCCATAATAATCTGTCCCATTCCTTGTCTTCCCATAATAATCTGTCCCATTCCTTGCCTTCCCATAATCTGTCCCATTCCTTGCCTTCCCATAATCTGTCCCATTCTTTGCATTCCCATAATCTGTCCCATTCCATCCCTTCCTATAATCTGTCCCATTCCTTGCCTTCCCATAATCTGTTCCATTCCTTCCCTTCCCATAATCTGTCCCATTCCTTGCCTTCCCATAATCTGTCCCATTCCTTGCCTTTCCATAATCTGTCTCATTCCTTCCCTTCCTATAATCTGTCCCATTCCTTGCCTTCCCATAATCTGTCCCATTCCTTGCCTTCCCATAATCTGTCTCATTCCTTCCCTTCCTATAATCTGTCCCATTCCTTGCCTTCCCATAATCTGTCCCATTCCTTGCCTTCCCATAATCTGTCCCATTCCTTGCCTTCCCATAATATGTCCCATTCCTTGCCTTCCCATAATCTGGTCTTACTTCAGGTTGTCTGCTCTCACATTAACATTAACATTAATATATTGTTTATCTTCTGTGCGTTAATGACCTCTTCCAGCTCATTGCTAAACTGTTCCACGTATGGTCTTCGGTGTCGTTAGTTGGGTCTAGCAGTGAATGTTGTTAGCTCAACCTAACGTCTTTTTACTGCCTTAGAAGAATCTGCAGAGCTTATATACAACCAGTTCAATTTACAGGTCCTTACTCTAAAAGCTATGCACATCCAATCTATTTGTAAATGCATTAATTGTCCTTGCCTCCACTCCATCATGCGGCAATGCATTCCAAGCATATGACTAAAAAAAATTGACGTAATATCTTTCTGTAATTAATTAGTGGCTGTACCCTCTTGTTCTCTGTACCATCTTCTTCTCTAATTATCTGTACCATCTTGTTCTCTGTACCCTCATGTTCTCTTGTTCTCTGTACCATCTTGTCCTCCTGAACCCTTTTGTTCTCTTGTTATCTATACCATCTTGTTCTCTGTACCCTCTTGTTCTCTTGTTGTCTGTACTATCTTGTTCTCTATACCCCCTTGTTCTCTTGTTATCTGTACCATCTTGTTCAAAGACGCACAACAACATCAATATGGCCCCAGTGGAGCACATGATGGCAAAACTAACAATGAATGAAATGGAATAGGACATGATAACTTTAAAGAAACAGAAATCGCCCGGAAAAGATGGGGTAACAAACGAAATGCTGATGGGGCTGGGCCAAACAGCAAAGAGAAAGTTACTATCAGTCCTGAACCAAAGCTGGAAAAGGGGAATTGTACCTCAGGCATGGAAAGACGCTGTAATTATACCAGTACCAAAGAAAGAAAAAGATAGAACTGATCCAAATGGATACAGGCCTATCAGTCTACTGAGCTGTGTAGGAAAACTGATGGAGCGTATGATAAATACCAGACTGATGTGGCATCTGGAAGAAAAACACATACTAATTCCACAGCAAGCAGGCTTAAGACAGCACAGATCCACTGAGGATCAGATCACTCTCATAGCCAAAGAAATAGAGGATGCTTACCAGGAGAAAAAAACACACAGTAGCGGTTTGGGTGGATTTAGAAAAGGCATTTGACAAGGTCTGCAAAGAGGGACTTAAAGTTAAGCTACGAAGAAGTGAAGTTTGTGGGAAAATGTACAGATGGATCAGCCACTACCTCAAAAACAGAACAGCCAGAGTTCAAGTACAAGGGCAGATGAGCAAAAAGGTGACACTTAGCCATGAGAGTTACAACAATGTCATGAAGTAAACGTCAATTGTAGAATTTGAAAAGATTACAAATCTGCAATCCATGACCGACAGAAGATACTGCAGAGCCCAGCAAGCAGAGAAACTCAGAAGACTGACAGACCATCCAATGCATCAGAGACTAAATAAATTTGGAAATGGGAAACTAAAGCAGAGAAACTTTGCAGAAATAGCCAAAGCAAAGATGAACGAAGACCCTATGAACGCATTAACAACACCAAAG
This sequence comes from Ariolimax columbianus, assembly GCA_036924085.1. Classification (NCBI taxonomy): domain Eukaryota; kingdom Metazoa; phylum Mollusca; class Gastropoda; order Stylommatophora; family Arionidae; genus Ariolimax; species Ariolimax columbianus. Next base: position 546,031 of record JAVGWX010000021.1, read on the forward strand.
CCCATCCCTACTGTGCGCAAACCTACCTGGAGGCAGCATATATTTCCAGAGGTGGTAGAAAATATACCAGGTATTGGAAACAAGAACAGCCAGACTGAAAAAAAAAAGAAGAGACATAACCCTGAGGTACACAACGAAAAAATACCCAAGCATGGACTGGACCCATGCATACACCGACGGTTCTGTAACAAACACAACATAGAACGGAGTGGCAGGGGTATACCTGAGCCTACCAAATGGTAGAAAAATAACACTGTCAGTGGCAACTGGAAAATACTCAAGCAATTTCAGAGCGGAGGCAGAGGCACTGAGGGCTGCAGTAGGAGAAATGGTGACATGCAAAAGAAATGAAAGCCATATAGTCCTGTTTACAGATGTCCTGGCCGTAGTCACAGCACTAAAAAGCCAGAAAAATACTGAACTTAATGATTTAAGAACAGTACTCTGTCAACTATGCCATCAGTCCGCACCAAAAAGAGTAGTGGTACAGTGGGTTCCATCCCACTGTAACATCCAAGGCAACGAGGAGGCAGACAGACTGGCAAAAGCAGGTGCAAGACTACCACAACCAGATACTAGTGTGACATACGAAGAGTCAAAAAGGCTTTTTCGAGCTAGATACATGACCAAATGGGAAACCGAACATACTGGTTACACCAAAACGATGCCTATTACCAGTTGAACCGAAGAGAGATAGTCGTTGTCTTCAGACTTCGCACTGGCCACAATAGACTGAGGTACCACCTATTCAACAAATTGAAGATAGGTGGTACCGACGAATGCCCGTGCGGTACTGGTAAAATGACCGCTGAACATCTGCTGCAGAACTGCCCGACATACGAGGATCAGAGAGAGCAGATGTGGCCATCACCAGTGGAACTGCAAGACAAGCTCTATGGCAGTGGCGACAGCCTCATGATGACCGCCGCTTTTTTCGAAAAAATAATGGTTACTGTCTGACTGCGTACGCAGAAGAAGAAGAAGAAGTACCCTCTTGTTCTCTTGTTATCTGTATCATCTTGTTCTCTGTACCATCTTGTTCTCTTGTTCTCTGTACCATCTTGTTCTCTGTACCATCTTATTCTCTTGTTCTCTGTACACTCTTGTTCTTGTGGGTTGTTTTCTTAGTCTTAGTTAACATGTACCTCTTCAGGGAAATAAGTGTGCATGTCCCGGGTGTAGTGCGAGTTGGAAGTAGCCATGAGGAGGATTGCCTGCCTGTCAGGCTAGGTTCGAGCAGCTAATTACTCTGCTAGGAAGGGATTAACTGATGTCCGAGTCCATCTTAATAGACTCCAACACTAGAGAAAATTAGTCTCGCAGCCTGTTAGGTGCCATTTATGCTACTCTTAACAAACCACCCAACCATGACTGGTGCTATGCCATGTCACACAGTTAGTCGCCTCTTACGACATGCTTTCCGTGGGGAAGTGGTGCTATTATTGTCCTTATCACACACATAAACTCAACATATTTTGTCCACGCTTTATTTTTAGCTCTTCAACATTTAACTACAAATCTAGTTATCCCCTTTTTATGCATGAGGTTTGCCTTCATACATGGAACACATTCCTATTATAACTTTTCTCTTAAGTTGTTATTATGTTTGCGCCATCTATACCTCTCTAGAAAGCTTCAGTACCACTTTCTCTCTGTGTTGACCATCAGTACCACTCTCTGTCTCTGTGTTGACCATCAGTACCACTCTCTGTGTTGACCAACAGTACCACTTTCTCTCTGTGTTGACCATCAGTACCACTTTCTCTCTGTGTTGACCATCAGTACCACTCTCTGTCTCTGTGTTGACCATCAGTACCACTCTCTGTCTCTGTGTTGACCATCAGTACCACTTTCTCTCTGTGTTGATCATCAGTACCACTCTCTCTCTCTCTCTGTGTTGTCCATCAGTACCACTTTCTCTCTGTGTTGACCATCAGTACCACTCTTTCTCTGTGTTGTCCATCAGTACCACTTTCTCTCTGTGTTGTCCATCAGTACCACTTTCTCTCTGTGTTGACCATCAATGCACAACTCTCTCTCTCTGTGTTGACCATCAGTGCCACGCTCTCTCTCTCTGTGTTGACCATCAGTGCCAATTACTCTGTGTTGACCATCAGTGCCACGCTCTCTCTCTCTGTGTTGTCCATCAGTGCGACTCTCTTTCTCTGTGTACGCCATCAGTGCCACACTCTTTCTCTGTGTTGGCCATCAGTGCGACTCTCTCTCTCTCTGTGTTGACCATCAGTGCCACTCTCTTTTTCTCTCTGTGTTGACCATCAGCGCCACTCTCTCTTTCTCTCTGTGTTGACCATCAGTGCCACTTTCTATTTCTCTCTGTGTTGACCATCAGTGCCACTCTCTCTTTCTCTCCGTGTTGACCATCAGTGCCACTCTCTCTTTCTCTCCGTGTTGACCATTAGTTCTGTTGTTTCCAAAGTAAATTATCATTTTTCCAGTTGTCAGTCTCATCTTTCAAGATTGTGCATCTTCTTTAGATCAGTTCTAACTTTGCCAAGTTGAAATTTCTCATCCATTTAGCTATCTGTACAGTTTTCTTCCTGACCGATACGTTTTTTGAACATTCACGTTGCTATTTATTTTTTTATTGGCATTCAGAAGGGAAGTCAGCCGTGGAGTTTCATTTCGGCTTTCACTCCATTGCGTCATTCTTCGTCTTTCTGGAGGTCCATCATTTCCAAAGGCCATATGCGTTTGTTTTGTTGTCAATGTTTCCTTAACCCCTTTTGTTTTTTTATATATTTAGGTGGTAGGCCCTAATCCAACCTATTATACTCTAGGTGAGTTGTCCGTGTTTGGGTGGTCGGCCCTAACCGAACCTATTATACTCTAGGTGTGTTGTCCGTGTTTAGTCTATTCCCTGCCCCATGACCTATCCAGCTTTGGTGGCCCTTTCGGAAGTGTTTGCTCCTTCTGGCTTAGCCCTGGGGCCATTGAGACATGCAAGCTCCCACGCGATTAAAAGGTAAAGGACTCGAAGGAGGAACAAAGAAGTCATTTTGAGATATCTCATAATCAGTTATGTCGCTGACCTTTAACCTCTCTTCTCCTCAGGGCAGGATACATGGTCATGGCACATTTGATGAGCTGTCCCATTCTGGAGTAGATTTCCCAGAGTTGCTGAAGAGGCCAAGTGATGAGAAGCCTTCCCAGCTTATTTCCCAAAACAACAACCATCATGTGCTAAACAGGCCGCAGCTAGGGTCGACCACATCCCTGCACAGCCTGCTCGCTGACGTTGAGGTTACTGCAGTGTTTTTAATTTTCGTATTTTGGTTAGGTTTAAGTTTTGTCGCATTCATTTAAGCTGAAACATCTTCTTCATCTCTTTTTCTTCTTTGTTTATCCTACTGTCCTTGTCAATCGGCGTCTCAGAGAGGTGTGATGCTTAGATTTATTGTTATCGCCGGGAAACGTGTGCCTGTCATTAGGTGTAACTTCTGAAGAGTGCCAGAGACACCCTCGATACATTGACGTCGAAGTCTGCCTCTTGCTCGTGGACCGGAGAGCCGCATTTGATATGCTCTTTCTGCAGGCTGGTCGAAATGCATTCTGACTAAATGACCAAACTACTTGATTTGTCGGTCGTCAATGTATGCACGAACTAGGTTTGTTGGGCGTCAATGTATGCACTAACTGGGTTTGTTGGTCGTCAATGTATGCACGAACTAGGTTTGTTGGGCGTCAATGTATGCACTAACTGGGTTTGTTGGTCGTCAATGTATGCACTAACTAGGTTTGTTGGGCGTCAATGTATGCACTAACTGGGTTTGTTGGGCATCAATGTATGGACTAACTGGGTTTGTTGGGCGTCAATGTATGCACTAACTGAGTTTGTTGGGCGTCAATGTATGGACTAGCTGGGTTTTTTGGGCGTCAATGTATGCACTAACTAGGTTTATTGGGCGTCAATGTATGCACTAACTGGGTTTGTTGGGCGTCAATGTATGCATGAACTAGATTTGTTGGGCGTCAATGTATGCACTAACTGAGTTTATCCCCATTGTCTGCCTCAGCGTGGTGTTGGGGATGCAAACTCTGCAAACTGTGCCAGCAGTCCGCACCAAAAAGGGTAGTGGTACAGTGGGTCCCATCACACTGCAACATCCAAGGCAACGAGGAGGCAGACAGACTGGCAAAAAAAGGTGCAAGACTACCACAAACAAATACTAGTATGACGTACGAAGAGTCAAAACGGCTTATCAAAGCCAGATACATGACCAAATGGGAAATAGACTGAGGTACCACCTATTCAACAAATTAAAGATAGGTGGTACCGACGAATGCCCGTGCGGTACCGGTAAAATGACCGCTGAACATCTGCTGCAGAACTGCCCGACATACGAGGATCAGAGAGAGCAGATGTAGCCATCACCAGTGGAACTGCAAGACAAGCTCTATGGCAGTGGCGACAGCCTCAGGATGACCGCCGCTTTTTTCGAAAAAATAATGGTTACTGTCTGACTGCGTACGAAGAAGAAGAAGAAGAAGAAGATGAGCCATTCTTCAGCGAAGCTGTGGGTCCCAACTATGTCTCCAGCGAAGCTGTGGGTCCCAACTATGTCTCCAGCGAAGCTGGAAGTCCCAACTATGTCTCCAGCGAAGCTGTGGGTCCCAATTATGTCTCCAGCGAAGCTGTTGGTCTTGACTATATTTCCAGAAAACCCTGTCTTTGACCACGGAAGTCACGTGTGTTCTAAGTACTCCTCGAGAGGCATCTGAGATATTGCATAGTACAGCAAGGGAGTCTGACCAAGCTGTTGAGACATGCTGTTGAGACATGTTGTTGAGACATGTTGTTGGTCCTAATTTCAAAAGGGCGCCATTACCTGTCTCTGGCTTTGGAGTGCGTCTAGATTGTTTCGCGCACTGTCGCCGTATTTGCTGATGTGATTGGTCAGTTCCTGTGCAAAGTCCACCTCTGATGATATTCGCTATTGTAAAGGAAATAATTAATTACGGTCGTGGCGTTTCTGGTAAAACTAAGAACTGTCTTTACTGAGACACGATTTGTCTGGTAAAACTAAGAACTGTCTTTACTGAGACACGATTTGTCTGGTAACACCAAGAACTGTCTTTACTGAGACACGATTTGTCTGGTAAAACTAAGAACTGTCTTTACTGAGACACGATTTGTCTGGTAAAACTAAGAACTGTCTTTACTGAGACACGATTTGTCTGGTAACACCAAGAACTGTCTTTACTGAGACACGATTTGTCTGGTAAAACTAAGAACTGTCTTTACTGAGACACGATTTGTCTGGTAAAACTAAGAACTGTCTTTACTGAGACACGATTTGTCTGGTAAAACTAAGAACTGTCTTTACTGAGACACGATTTGTCTGGTAAAACTAAGAACTGTCTTTACTGAGACACGATTTGTCTGGTAAAACTAAGAACTGTCTTTACTGAGACACGATTTGTCTGGTAAAACTAAGAACTGTCTTTACTGAGACACGATTTGTCTGGGTAAACTAAGAACTGTCTTTACTGAGACACGATTTGTCTGGTAAAACTAAGAACTGTCTTTACTAAGACACGATTTGGCTGGCAAAACAAAGAACTGTCTTTACTGAGACACGATTTGTCTGGCAAAACTAAGAACTGTCTTTACTGAGACACGATTGGTCTGCTAAAACTAAGAACTGTCTTTACTGAGACACGATTTGTCTGGCAAAACTAAATCTGTTCCAGTGTCGTGCTGTGAATACATGTTGTAACATTTCAGATACATAACTACCCATCAAAAGCTAGGCTTTGCCAAATTCGGGACCAGAAAGTGAAGTTTATGACCAACGCAGTTGCTTCCTCACTATGCTCAAGTTACATCAGCAATACAGAACCGTCTGATGATGTGATGACCAACGCAGTTGCTTCCTCACTATGCTCAAGTTACATCAGCAAGACAGAACCGTCTGATGATGTGATGACCAACGCAATTGCTTCCTCACTATGCTCAAGTTACATCAGCAACACAGAACCGTCGCCATCATCGCTTGCCATGGGCATATAATTTTAATTATTTTTTTCTGAAGCCTCTAACACTTCATCCACTACTGCATGTTGTCCTGTGAAATTATCTTGACATTATAATACCTTCTTATCTGCATTAGCATGAGCCGGTCCAGCTGCCAGAAGAGGAGGAGAGAGCAAGTGGGAGAGTGGGATACAAAGTCTATTTGGAATACTTGAAGGCTGGGACAGGTCTTGTCAAGTTTGGCATCCTTGTCTTCGTCAACTTGGCTGCTCAGCTGTTCTACGTGGGCAGTGACTGGTGGCTGTCCAGATGGTAACTTTCTCTTTATTATATCATTTACTCATTCCATTTGTGATCAACAAAATAATGGTTCGCCAGCATGTCTAGAACCAACAATCCTGTCTCCAACCAACAATCCTGTCTCCAACCAACAATCCTGTCTCCAACCAACAATCCTGTCTACAACCAACCAACATGTCTACAACCAACCAGCATGTCTCCAACCAACCAACATGTCTACAACCAACCAACATGTCTCCAACCAACCAACATGTCTACAACCAACCAACATGTCTCCAACCAACCAGCATGTCTCCAACCCAGAATCATGTCTCCAGCCATCCATCTTGTCTCCAACCAACCAGAATGTCTCCAACCAACCAGAATGTCTCCAACCAACCAGCATGTCTCCAACCAAGAATCATGTCTCCAGCCATCCATCATGTCTCCAACCAACCAGAATGTCTCCAACCAACCAGCATGTCTCCAACCAAGAATCATGTCTCCAGCCATCCATCATGTCTCCAACCAACCAGAATGTCTCCAACCAACCATCATGTCTCCAACCAAGAATCATGTCTCCAGCCATCCATCATGTCTCCAACCAACCAGAATGTCTCCAACCAACCAGCATGTCTCCAAACCAACCAGCATGTCTCCAACCAACCATCATGTCTCCAAACCAACCAAAATGTCTACAACCAACCATCATGTCTCCAAACCAACCAGCATGTCTCCAACCAACCAGCATGTCTCCAACCAACCAACATATCTACAACCAACCATCATGTCTACAACCAACCAACATGTCTACAACCAACCATCATGTCTCCAATCAACCATCATGTCTCCTACTAATCAACATGTCTCCAGCCAACCAACATGTCTACAACCAACCAACATGTCAACAACCAACCATCATGTCTACAACTAACCATCATGTCTACAACCAAACAACATGTCTACAACCAACCAGCATGTCTACAACCAACCAGCATGTCTGTGATTGAAACAGTAGAAAAAGCTTTGAACCCTCAAATATTAATTTCATTCATAAAAATATGACATCATTCATTGCCCAACAATGTTTCTGGACATCTGAACATCTGGACGACATCTGGTTATCTGGACATCTGAACATCTGGACATTTGAACATCAGAACATCTGGATATCTGGACATCTGAACATCTGGACATCTAAAAATCTAAACATCTGGACATCACATGGATGACTAACGTGATCGTTAATACAGAGCTTATATCATCCAGAAAACAACAATTTTGGGATCAGTTAAATGGAAGAATGATACATCTGCTTTCTTATACTAATCCTGGTGTTGAATGTTCGTTCCCAGGCAGACAAAGGTTAACCGTCGCAGGTAATTTAAACTTCCTGCGGTTTTCTAGATCTAGGGGAAGGTACACATGTGTGATTTTTAACTAGAATTTTTGAATTTTTCACCGGCAGCGGCCGTTTTTAACATTTAAAAAATGTATATATATCTCAAGAATCTCTCCGTTAGTCACCAGTCAACAGCCTCTCCGTTAGTCACCAGTCAACAACCTCTCTGTTAGTCACCATTCGAAACCTGTCTGGAGCATTCCTGAACCTACCAAATGGCAGAAAAATAACACTGTCATTCGCTACTGGTAAGTACACAAGCAATTTCAGAGCGGAGGCAGAGGCACTGAGGGCGGCAGTGGAAGAAATGGTGACACACAGTGAAAATGAGAGCCATATAGTCCTGCTGACAGATGCTCTCGCCGTAGTCACAGCGCTAAAAAGCCAGAAAAACACTGAGCTTAATGACTTAAGAGCAGCACTCTGCAAACTGTGCCAGCAGTCCGCACCAAAAAGGGTAGTGGTACAGTGGGTCCCGTCACACTGCAACATCCAAGGCAACGAGGAGGCAGACAGACTGGCAAAAGAAGGTGCAAGACTACCACAAACAGATACCAGTATGACGTACGAAGAGTCAAAACGGCTTATCAAAGCCAGATACATGACCAAATGGGAAACCGAACATACTGGTTACACCAAAAACGATGCCTATTACCAGTTGAACCGAAGAGAGCAGGTAGTTGTCTTCAGACTTCGCACTGGCCACAACAGACTGAGGTACCACCTATTCAACAAATTGAAGATAGGGTGTACCGACGAATGCCCGTGCGGTACTGGTAAAATGACCACTGAACATCTGCTGCAGAACTGCCCGAAATACGAGGATCAGAGAGAGCAGATGTGGCCATTACCAGTGGAACTGCAAGACAAGCTCTATGGCAGTGGCGAGAGCCTCAGGATGACCGCCGCTTTTCTCGAAAAAATAATGGTTACTGTCTGACTGTGTACGCAGAAGAAGAAGAAGAAGAAGAAGAAACCTGTCTGATAGTCAGACATCAACAACCTCTCCAATAGTCAGACATCAACAACCTCTCAGATAGTCAGACATCAACGACCTCTTCGATAGTCAGACATCAACAACCTCTCTGATAGTCAGACATCAACAACCTCTCCAATAGTCAGACATCAACAACCTCTCAGATAGTCAGACATCAACGACCTCTTCGATAGTCAGACATCAACAACCTCTCTGATAGTCAGACATCAACAACCTCTCCAATAGTCAGACATCAACAACCTCTCAGATAGTCAGACATCAACAACCTCTGCAATAGTCAGACATCAACAACCTCTCAGATAGTCAGACATCAACGACCTCTTCGATAGTCAGACATCAACAACCTCTCTGATAGTCAGACATCAACAACCTTTCCGATAGTCAGACATCAACGACCTCTTCGATAGTCAGACATCAACAACCTCTCCGATAGTGCGACATCAACAACCTCTCCGATAGTCAGACATCAACAACCTACGAAAGTCAGACATCAACGACCTCTCCGACAGTCAGAGATCAACAACCTCTCCGACAGTCAGACATCAACAACCTCTCCGACAGTCAGACATCGACAACCTCTCCGACAGTCAGACATCAACAACCTATCAGATAGTCAGGCGACGGTTAAGTAGTATGGTTTCTTGCCCACTTGCCACGATCTCGTCAGTGTGGAAGGTAAATAGTCTACCTTGACAGAGGTCATCTTCAAAGAAGCGGTGTCCACCTCTCAAATGTTTGAGATCGTCTTAGGTAGGACTCTCCCAAAGCTTATTGCAGCATTTCTAAAGTTGAAGAGCCAGTCTCCAAGACGAAGCAACAATCAATGCATACACGTTGCTGAATTTTACCGTCCATTTTGGAAACGCAAGCACTACAAGGTCACCTTCACTTCTAGGCTTCCATGCAGCGCGTTTAGTACACACATTGACACGTAGTTGTAACGTGAGCTAGCTGAATATCACCTTGCTACGAATTACGGTTTTCCGAAGAAATAAAATATGTTTCAGAACTTGGTGATCAGGCAGGAGGGGAAATAGGAGGGAAGGGGGGTGGTATATATAAATAAATATTTAATGATAAAAATGATAGTTGCTTATCGCAACTAAAAATGGCGACAGCATCAGACAAGTACTGGAAGATGCGTTTTCATTTTCACGTGGCTTTAGAGATCAATCCTGACATGGCACACTTTACCGCAGTCATGGCATTTATGTGAGTAATCAGCTGTGAAAGGGTTGTGTCCTTTCGGGCAGCACTCTTTTTGTTAGCCACTTTGATGGAGTTATGCTCTGCAATCTGAGCACATTATGTGATGTACTAGGTAAAATGGTTCTGCGCAAGTATCTCACAGGAGGTGATATTTATGTGTGAACATTCTCAGAGACACTTTCAAGTACACTTTATAGCGCTCCATGGGTTTCAATTTCTCAAGGTGAAATCCTATGCTAGTTGTCTCCTTGCTCCTGACTTTCCTTAGACAGAGACGCAAGGTCGTCATCAGTAGGTCAAGGCCACTTCCTATATCGGCCCCAGGGAAGCTTTTTTGTTAATGCTGGATCTGAACCGTTTCTGGACGACTGTTTATATACAACAAATTAGAAAATGAAACAATACGTTTTTCTTATAAGCACTGGTCTACTGAATGGTTAATAACACAAACTGATAGAACCAGAACTCAGAAACGTGATCAATAGTATATAGATAAAGGGAAATATTCTCGTGGTATCATATCACAAACTGAAATGGTAGTCCACAGATAAAGGGAAATATTCTCGTGGCATTGTATCACAAACTCAAACTGCTCTCAATAAACGTGAATTTAGAAATGAAATGGATATAACAGATTCTACGAGTTTAATCGAATACACTTTTGTAGGACAATGAACAGGTGACCATAAATTAACTTAAGGTAGCTCTATCTGACAAGCCATTCCTTGCTCCAGCTGAAGCATTGGGTTTAGACCAGCATCAGCAATCGTGCAATTATATTCTATGAATTGTTGCTCATAATCTTAGTGTTTATCCTTATATTAACTTAGTGTTACGTATACTACCACAACGCTATAGTGAGGGCAGGACAACAAGGGCATGTGCCAAGGGTACTACCACAACGCTATAGTGAGGGCAGGACAACAGGGACATGTGCCAAGGGTACTACCACAACGCTATAGTGAGGGCAGGACAACAGGGGCATGTGCCAAGGGTACTACCACAACGCTATAGTGAGGGCAGGACAACAGGGACATGTGCCAAGGGTACTACCACAACGCTATAGTGAGGGCAGGACAACAGGGGCATGTGCCAAGGGTACTACCACAACGCTATAGTGAGGGCAGGACAACAGGGACATGTGCCAAGGGTACTACCACAACGCTATAGTGAGGGCAGGACAACAGGGGCATGTGCCAAGGGTACTACCACAACGCTATAGTGAGGGCAGGACAACAGGGACATGTGCCAAGGGTACTACCACAACGCTATAGTGAGGGCAGGACAACAGGGACATGTGCCAAGGGTACTACCACAACGCTATAGTGAGGGCAGGACAACAGGGACATGTGCCAAGGGTACTACCACAACGCTATAGTGAGGGCAGGACAACAGGGACATGTGCCAAGGGTACTACCACAACGCTATAGTGAGGGCAGGACAACAGGGACATGTGCCAAGGGTACTACCACATAAAGGCACATCAATGCGTATGGGTATGTTATTGTTGTGTAAACTATCTTATAGAGAACTGAAATAAATAATTTGTCTGGAAAGTTGTGAGTCTGAATGTTCTCTGTCGTTATCCTAACTACAAATACTTAAGAAGGCTCTGTGTCCCCGTGGAGGTGAGGACATCATGGTATCCCGGTATTCAATCAAGAAGATGTGCTTAATTTCAGGTAGTTCATAGAAAATACAATATTGTGTCTTATAGATGGCTTGTCTTTTGGACTTACGTATGACTGTTATTATCATGTTTTTGGGTGATTTTCTCCATGCAGCCCACTAGGCTTTCTTCAGTTCAGTTCAGTTCATCCCGGAACCCATCAGGTCGTTGGGGCACACATGAAGAAACTCCCATAATAAAATGTCATCTCTATCTGTCTGTCGCCGCCTGTCGTATCTCACCGGGACAAAGACCTGACCACTCAGTGATGTTGTCCACCCATCTCTTCCTTGGACGTCATCGCCCTCTCTGTCCCGGTACGGAACCAAAGAGTATCGAGTTGGCAATTCCGTTGGACCTCGCGACGTGCCCGCACCAGGCCATCTTTCGTCTTTTGATAGCTGTGAACAGATCTTCAAAAGGACCTATAGCGTCTTCAACTCTCTGACGTATTTCTAAGTTCGTGACACGATCTTTATATGTAACATTTAGGAATTTTCTATAGCACCTCATTTCAATTGCACGTATTCTGCCCTGGATATCTGCTGTAATGGTCCAGGTCTCGCAGGCATACAGAAATATTGACAGCACCAGAGAGCGCATTAGTCTAACTGTTATGCCGAGGGCTTGTCTTGCCATATAGGTTTCAGACGAGTCAGCGCCGCTGTTGTTTGTGATATTCGTGCAATTACCTCTGGCTTCGATCCCTCTTTCTAGGAAAGTGATTATCCACGCAACGCACTAGGATTTCTAGGAAACTGATTGCATTTTATGTATGTACGTTCCTATTTTTAACAAAGGTTTTTGTTGATTCAAAGTAAAATATTTTTAAAATCCAAACCAGCGGGTTTTATTTGTAGTTCAGCTCACTGGATTTCTGTTGATCATTTCACAGGTTTTTATCTCCGGAAATTGATATTCGATCTTCTGAATCCGATCTTTATTTTCTCATTAGGTCCAACGAAGAAGAGGACAGATATGCAGCAATGGCAAAACAGAAACAGTTCTTTGCTGAGCACAACATAACTGGCATCAACAACAGCACAATCAATAGCAACATCACTATTCCCTTGGTTGACAGCCATTTCAACATGTGTGTGTTTACTGGCATTCTTCTAGCAGTGTTTATCTTTGGCCTTGCCAAGGCTTTGCTGTTTTTTAGGATTGCTGTGGATGCATCACAACAGCTTCATAACCGGATGTTTGCTAGAGTTCTAAGGGCACCAGTCTCCTTCTTTGACACGAACCCGGCTGGTGAGTACTGTCAAGGAGAATCAGTTTTCTCAGACTTAAAAGGTCAGGGTCATCCAGCTGACAAAATGGAAACAACTTTTTAATTTTTTTTTTAAACAACTAAATGAGCAACTTGTTGTAAATCACATTCAAGAATGGGGACGGGGCTGGCCCCCCTCATGCCATTGACATCCTAAACCAATATTATTTTATTTTTTTAAATAGTGACATCTCTATAAAGAAGTGCACAAAAGTGAAGAAGAAGCGAATGAACTCATCAGTGACATAACAATTTCCCTCAGACATGGCCTCTAATTCAGTGATTGAAATGTTGTTACAAACAACACAACAGTCACTCATTGAATAGAACACAAAACAAGCTAGGCTACAATTACAGCCACAATATAGAATATCAAGTGCAGTACTCTACAATTTGTTGGCACCTACGAATAAGGAGCAATTGGTGAAGGAAGATGTTCAAACTTCAATATATCATGGACAAGAGACAGGATCGGGATATTACAATTTTCCTGAAGGGTCTTAATGCTAAGGTCAGACAACGTTGGTTTTGAAGAGATCATGGACAGAAATGGAATTGGAATGCACAATGCAAACCATGAGTTATTTGTTGGCTTCTGTGCTTCCAATCATTTAGTGACTGAAGGCAGCTTAATCCATTACAGGATGTAACAGTATGAAAAGGTGGAAGCAGACGTGGCATCAGACCCTCATCTTGTATGAAACTGAAAAGGTTCACAATTACTTGAAACGCAAGAAAGCATTTACATGTGGGGATCCCTCAGGACAAGTTCATAGTACAGATATCAAATAGATACCAAATTCAACAACATTTAAAGAATGCAGATAAGCATTGACAATGGCTGAAAGATTATACAATTACATATATAATCTATATCAGCTGTCACCATTGCAGATAGTAGCAACTTTACAGATAGTATCAACCTGACAGATAGTACCAACCTTAAAGATAGTATCAACCTTACAGATAGTATCAACCTTACAGATAGTATCAACCTTACAGATAGTATCAACCTTACAGATAGTATGAACCTTATAGATAGTATCAACCTTACAGATAGTATCAACCTTACAGATAGTATCAACCTTACAGATAGTATCAACCTTATAGATAGTATAAACCTTATAGATAGTATAAACTTTGCAGTAGCTGCCATAATGGACATAGAGGCTGACTAGGCCACCATAATTTTAAAAAACCAACTCCATCTGCAAAGCCTTCAGACCCCCAACACCAACCCACAACAATAATACAACACTCCAAGCTACATGCGCATGTTTGAAAGAGAGGCGAAAAATAACTCGCTCTTCGACCAACAATGGATCTTTCAATGCCCTAAAAAAAATCCACTTGGAGTTTGCCACCTCGAGTTTGTCTGCCGCCTCGAGCTTGTCTGCCGCCTCCAACTTGTCTGCCGCCTCAAGCGTGTATGCCACCTCCTTGAAGTGGCAGAGTCCCAACGCATCATAAATCTAGATCATCGGCACACCGCAGTACAGCACCACGTCATTATCTACAAGAAATGGTATGATGGTCCTGAACGCCCATCTAGACATGGTCTGATGGTCCTGAACGCCCATCTAGACATGGTCTGATGGTCCTGAACACCCATCTAGACATGGTCTAATGGGTCCTGAACGCCCATCTAGGCATGGTATGATGGTTCTGACCGCCCATCTAGACATGGTATGATGGTCCTGACCGCCCATCTAGACATAGTCTGACAGTCCTAAACACCCATCTAGACATAGTCTGACAGTCCTGAACACCCATCTAGACATAGTCTAACAGTCCTGCACGCCCATCTAGACATAGTCTGGCAGTCCTGAACGCCCATCTAGACAGGCTGGTTTTCTGCGGGCCTACAGCTCAATGGACCACATCTCAACCTGCTGCGACCTACACTCTCTGCTAGACCAAGTCATTGACCACAGCTATATCATAATCCATGCTAACTGCTAGACTGCAGGACAGTCATCCGTCCCTTGCAAAGACTAGAAATAGTATCCGCCCAGAAAGATGTTCGCCAAAGACCCTATCTCGCCATGACTCTTTTCGGCATGCCTGTAATCCATAATTAGTCAATGCGACTGGACACCATTTGTCATCAAGATCAATGGCAAGCGACTGAACTTCCGCTTTGCAGATGGCACAGTGCTCATCGCAGAAACAGTCAAGACGCCAAGCAGATGGCACAGTGCTCATCACAGAAACAGTCAAGACGCCAAGCAGAGGGCACAGTGCTCATCACAGAAACAGTAAAGACACCAACCAGATGGTAGCTATGCTTCACTAAATAACAGCGGGTCTCGAGATAAACACCTCCAAGACAAAAGTCATTGGTAACCATTTTGATGCCAATGACCAAATCATCTTCAATGACAAGAATCTGGAAGATGTGAAGGACCTGAGACTCTTAATGAACATGCAGAGCAACCTAAACCCAGAGATAACAAGGTGTTGCGCGCGCTGGGCGGTTTTCTCGTCAGTAAAAATGGCTTTAGACCATACCCACAACCAGAACCTGCGCACCGTCCTATGCAACTGCACAGTTTTCTCTGTAATGTGTTAAGCCGTAGAAACTTGGTCACCCTTAAAAGAAATGGAGTATAAATTCAAGGTGACCCAAACCTCCCTTGAGTTACGCATGACTGGCCTCACTATACACAACCAACGTTTCGAAGGTCTTCATAAACCAACTTAAAGCTACTGGCATTGCTGATGGATGCAGTTATCCATGCAGACTTCAGAAAACTGATAACCGTTAGAACCCTCGAATCCAGAATCAAAATCCATGATGCTACAGATGGAAAACAAATCACCCACTGGTGCACTGTGAATCAAGACAGAAAACAATGGAAGCAAGGTTGAGACCCACAACGAGCAAACTACCTTTAAAGAACAGGTCAACCAGTTATATTTATATAAGGACGGTTGAAATGTTTAGCACTTTAGTATGAGAGAGTAAATGCACTTGCCTAGACATTGGTGTGAGCTTTAGTCCTTCTCTATGTATTCATTCTATGTATTCATTCTATGTATTCATTCTATGTATTCATTCTATGTATTCATTCTATGTATTCATTCTATGTATTCATTCTGCAAGACGATACATTTCTCCCATCTATTTTTCACATTCCCGATGCTCTGACTGCAGAGTTCTTCCGCCTGGGCCCGAAACCAGTTGAGTGATCAAGATTTAGTCGTCAGAAAAATCATGCCCCATCCACATTACTCACTGGGCCGGACGACTGGACTTGACTGGACTTGACTGGACTTGGACTGGACTTGACTGGACTTGACTGGACTTGACACCTAGTGACCTCTTTCTGTACCAAAACCTGAACAATCGGCTTCGTTGGCCTTTTCTGATGTTCAGTACTTGATTACCTAATTAGTGACTGGTCCCAGATGGAACAGTTCTACAATCAGGGCATCAGGAAGATGATAAATAGATGGGATAAGTATATCGTCTTGCAGTGTGAATACATATGGAACGACAAAAGTTCACACTAATTTTCAGATATGTGCATTGACACCTTCATACTAAAATAAAACACTTTTCAACCATCCCTCAAGTGTTTATGGCAAATGGCCAAACTCCCACCAAATTGTTTCAGTATGCTAGAGACGATCATGGAATGCCACGAAACCTCATGTGACTCGAGATACAATCATGAATGCCTAGAAATCTCATGTGACTGGAGATACAATCATGAATGCCAAGAAATCTCATGTGACTGGAGATACAATCATGAATGCCAAGAAATCTCATGTGACTGGAGATACAATCATGAATGCCAAGAAATCCCGTGTGACTCGAAAGACAATCATGAATGCCACAAAACCTCATGTGACTGAAGAGACGATCATGGAATGCCAAGAAACCCTGTGTGACTGGAGTGACGATTATGACTGCAAAGAAACCCCGTGTGAATGAAGAGACGATCATGTGATACACCTAGCAAAGTAGGAGAGATCTGGTGGGCTTTCCACAAAATAGGTCATGTATAGACTGGTAGACTTTCCACAAAATAGGTCATGTATAGACTGGTGGACTTTCCACGAATAGGTCATGTATAGACTGGTGGACTTTCCACAAAATAGGTCATGTATAGACTGGTGGGTTTTCAACGAAATAGGTCCGGTTTGGACTGGTGGGCTTTCCACAAAATAGGTCATGTATAGACTGGTGGACTTTCCATGAAATAGGTCATGTATAGACTGGTGGATTTTCCACGAAATAGGTCATGTATAGACTGGTGGACTTTCCACGAAATAGGTCATGTATAGACTGGTGGACTTTCCACGAAATAGGTCATGTATAGACTGGTTGACTTTCCACGAAATAGGTCATGTATAGACTGGTGGACTTTCCACGAAATAGGTCATGTATAGACTGGTGGACTTTCCACGAAATAGGTCATGTATAGACTGGTTGACTTTCCACGAAATAGGTCATGTATAGACTGGTGGACTTTCCACGAAATAGGTCATGTATAGACTGGTGGACTTTCCACGAAATAGGTCATGTATAGACTGGTTGACTTTCCACAAAATAGGTCATGTATAGACTGGTGGACTTTCCACGAAATAGGTCATGTATAGACTGGTGGACTTTCCACGAAATAGGTCATGTATAGACTGGTGGACTTTCCACGAAATAGGTCATGTATAGACTGGTTGACTTTCCACAAAATAGGTCATGTATAGACTGGTGGACTTTCTACGAAATAGGTCCTGTTTGGACCATAATAGCCGCATTGCGAGTGATAGTTTAACACAGAGGAGAGTAGAATGATTCGTTGCGTGCTAGTTTTGTGGATTGTGAAAAATCATTTGACAGCTTGACCAGATAGTCACTATGGAAGCTGTCCAGGCTCCATGGTGTGCCTCTATGCAATGTGGAGACCTTCATTATGAACATTTCTCGACAAATCAGTGCTGGTGTGAGACACGGGATTCTGTTGTCCATTTCAGGTTATCCTGACTATGAACTGAATTATAAAGAAAACTCCAGCTAATGATTGTGGAATGAAATGGACTCAAACAAAATAATTAGAAGACTTGCAATTTGCAAATGACTTGGCTCTATTAATTACGGGAAAAAAACATGAAAAAAAACTAGTAAAAGTTGATTAAGGTTGAGCTTAATCAAAATTTAAAAAATGGGTATGGTCAGATACCGCACCGAGACGAGAACACAAACAAAACCTACGTTACGACCAATAGGCCTTCATCAGGGACAACAACACTGAACTAACAAATCAACATATAAGAAAAAATGGTCAACTCATCTGTTTCAGGTGGGAGACGCTTTCTGTCTAAGCGACCTGTCGTGCCAAGTACTCGATAGAAACTGAAATAGGAGCGGTCAAACAAAAAGTGGCGGAATATGCCTGATAAGCCAAGCGTGGCCAAATAGTGGTCCAGATAGGAGAACAATGAGAAGGCAATATAAGCCGGGAGGGCGGGATATTGATATAAGAGAGGGGGGAAGAGAACTGAAGGAAGAATGGGGGGGGGGGGGGAAGGAAGACAAATAGATGGGGGCCAGTGTGAGGGTTTAAGAAAAAGTATGGAAGATATTTATACCATGTGGTTGGAGACATCCCATACTAGAGATAAGTCTGTTCTCAAGGGCGAATCGATGACGATCGTCAGAGAAGCACGAAACTAGACCAGTGACACTGACGTCAGCCATACCCCGGTGCTCAGGACCATTGAAGTGGCTGGCAATTGGGGAACCAGTGCGGTTGCGGATGTCGTTGAGGTGTTGGCGGAAACGCTCCCGTAGTTCCATACCAGTTTCCCCAATGTAAGTCATACCACACTGGCGGCAGATGATGGAATAGATGAGGTTACGAGATTTGCATGTGAACCCCTCTTTGATGAAGAATTCAGCCTTAGGAAAGGTAATGGAGCGAGAAAGGATGACATGAGGGCAGGTAACACAGCCACGTGAATTTTTGCACGGCCTGGTGCCTGGGAGGCTATGAGGGCTGGTGTGTAGGCGACTACTGACCAGCAAGTCCCTCAGGTTCCTGTCACGCTTGTAGGCGACAAGGGGAGGATCGGGAAAAACTTCGCGAGTGGCAGGATCAGAGTGAAGGATAGGGAGATGGCGGAATAGGATATCCCGGACAGAGACGCTGTGAGGGTGATAGGTGAGGACGAGTTTCACACGGTCAGAGGGAGGACGGCGGGTGGGAGTGAGGGAGTCTTGGCGGGAGATAAGAAGAACCCGCTGAAGAGCAGAGGAGAGAGTGGTCTCAGGGTAGAGTCGCTTGCGGAAGAAGTCAAGCATCTCGTGGGCCCTGAGGAGGAAGTCGTCGTCATCCTGACATAGGCGTCGGAGGCGGAGGAGTTGGGAGAAAGGAAGCGAATCGCGGCAGGATAGGGGATGGGAGGAAGTGTAGAGGAGGTAGTTGTGAGCGTCAGTGGGTTTGTAGTAGACAGTGGTGGAGAGGCCTGAAGGGCAGATAGAGACAGTGATGTCCAGAAAGTGGACAGACGTGAGGGAAATGTCAGACGTGAACTTGATCGAGGGATGGAAGTCGTTGACAAAGTCGATAAAGTTGAGGAGATCCTTCTCCGACATGTCAGTCATCCCAATCCCATCGTCGATGTATCGATAATACATCAAAGGAAAGGGGCCCTGGAATTGAAGCCAGATCAAGTGTTCCAGGTGACCCATGAACAGGCATGCGTAGCTGGGGCCCATTCTGGTGCCCATAGCCACACCGCTGATCTGGTCGAAGAACTGGCCATTGAATTCAAAGGTATTGAGAGTAAGTTAATTACGTGACCGGGATCAAGATGCTGAACAGCACATAAGCTGCAGTGGTCTGCGACCTATAGCTGACTGCTAGTGTCAGGGCCAGCGAACCAAAGCTGCCAAGATCTTTCTACCCCTCCACATGGTGATCCTGGATAACAGGCTGCAGCAGGGCAGACTGGCTAAGTAGAAGGGATCGAAGAGGGAATGCTAACCCGGTCCCAAAAAAATGCTTGCTGAAGTCGGATGTGTTGGACCGAAAGGTGCAAATATCGCAGCCAATCTGTAAACTACGGCACAACACATTCCGTTCTCTTGACTACATTATGTTACTTAAGCCCTTTCAGGGTTTGGTAGTAGGAGATTGAGAATGAAGAAGAAGAAGAAGAAGAAGAAGATGAATTGCTTGACCGAAGTCAGTTGCAAAATAAAATGAAGCAACTCAAAATATGACTCAAGAAATTGGACTTGGAATCCATAGAGAATAAATGCATTTGGCAAAACTCACATTTACACAAACGAATGGTTTTAGCATTCTTACACAAACGAATGGTTACACCATTGTTACACAAACGAATGGTTACACCATTGTTGCACAAACGAATGGTTTCACCATTGTTACACAAACGAATGGTTTTACCATTGTTACACAAACGAATGGTTTCACCATTGTTACACAAACCTCCACTGATTTCTTTAACCTGTGTAATTAACATAATATTTCAAAAATTGATTGAAATTATTTCCTCACAGGAAGGATTTTGAATCGTTTCACTAAAGATATCGGACATATGGACGACCTGTTACCCGTCACGCTTTTTGACTTCATTCAGGTAAGATCATTGCCTACCTGGCCTTGACAATCATAGGTGACCTGCCTAATTGTCTGTTTAGTCTTGACAATCCTACGTGACCTGCCAAATCGTCTGTCTGATCTCGACAATCCTACGTGACCTGGCTAAATGTATGTCTGATCTCGACAATCCTACGTGACCTGGCTAAATGTCTGTCTGATCTCGACAATCCTACGTGACCTGCCTAATTGTCTACTTTGTCTTGACAATCCTAGGTGACATGCCTAATTGTCTGCCTGGTCTTGGCAATTCTAGGGTGACAGAGTGCCTTCACATACTGGTCATAGGCAACGATTATCACTATCATGTGATAGACCTCACTTATCTTGTCATCCTGTATTTATACTTTGTGACGTATAGTGGATTGTTTCCCTCTTGTGCCTTTTGTTATTCTTCAGACATAATGAAGCCAAATGTCCGCTAACAACCGGCTTCATACAACACAGAAGGTCATTCATTTATTACACATCTGGTAAATTAAAACATTATCAAGGCTAAACTAAATTAAATAACTAAATTTTTGTAACTCAGAGTGTATAACCATGAGCTTAGCGGGAATCTTAATCCAATAACCGACCCGGTTCTTACCTTAACTACAAATTTCACTTGGACTAAATCTATACAAATCTTGTTCTACGCTCTTTAAATAACTACTTTCTGGTCATGTGGTGCCCTTCGATAGTTGGCGATGAAATTGATCTCTTGCATTTGTCGGCCCTGCAATGTGTAACAGATGCTTCCTACTAAGCGTGTGGGTGTGCTCCCTGATGAGTCTTATGGTGCACCTTCCTTGTCGTCCCAGTCATTGGTTTCATCAGACACTTTTTGATCCAGACATTTTGTTCACCAGACCCTTTTTGATTCAGACATTTTGTTCACCAGACACTTTTTGATCCAGACATTTTGTTCACCAGACCCTTTTTGATCCAGACATTTTGTTCACCAGACCCTTTTTGACACGAGACTTTGAGATGGTATCCCAGGGTACACCAGGCCCTTTATCGTACAGACAAC